>JAGVSP010000312.1:0-118224 GCA_022494985.1 Micrasema minimum
CCTTGCACGCTTTCCACCATGATAAGAAATAAGTATTCCAGCTTAGGTACGTGATGGTTAGGTACCTACGTCACGTCGATCATCATTGTCATGTATTGTGTCATGTTGGATAATCGATGAAAGATAAACATATTTCTTAATTATGTAAATTAAAATAATTGGTTGCTTACCATGCGATTTTCCGAGATGATCTCTGAGTCTGTTTAACTCTTTTGATGCCACCCTGGACCGTCCATGGGCTTGAACTGCTCTGGGGGTTCTCGCCATTATAAATTAATAATCATAAATAACTTAAATTAAAATAATAAACGCCTTACATATTATTTTTTAAATATTATTTGTTTAAATTAATGTTTTCCGGGCATAAAAGTACCTACACAAGTTAGGTTAAACTAAATAATGATGTTAAAACTTTTATATATTGAAAATAATCTAAATGAACAGTGGGTACCTAATCAAGAAATATCAACTTAAATGGAATGTTAGAATCACCTCAAGGCACAAAATATTTACACGTATTACAGGTAGGTATTTAAGTATCTATATGTTTTTACCAATGTGTTATTACACAAACACTATTAGAATCACTAAACCACAGTAAAAGAGTATTTGTAAAAAACTCACTTTATTGTCAAACTATTTCATAAAAAACATGCCGTTTGGCGAACTGTTAGCGATGTAAACAAACACACGTCAAATATTTTTACTGAGTAGGTAGGTACCTATCTACGTACACAATTTAGGTACCGGTAAGCTTATTGGCTGAGTTTGACAGATGGGTCGCGAAGAAGAAGACAAAACGCGGGTAAATTATTAATTCGAATTTTAAAATGAGGAAAACTGTGGAATGTTCGAAAGTTAAACAACCTGGGGAACGCGTTCGCCACCTGAGAAGAACCACGCTACACTGAGTGACTGAATAACATGGACCACTTCGTATTTCATACTTCATACTGTTCGTTTTACAATGCGGTTAGTTCGCCATTTAGGTATTTAAAATTAACTTTCTGTCATTGTGTTCGGCGAGCGGGTCGATATTGGTTCGCCTAACCTAAGGTCATGTCTCTAGCCGCCGATAAGAAAGTCCAGGTAATCAATGTGGAGCCATAGGTAGATACCTGCACGGAGAAAAAGAACATGGTTAAAATGGCTATAAATAATTTATTCTAAAATACATTAAAAATGATTGAGGTAATAAGGATCAAATGACTAAAAATTACAATTCGGGATTGAAAGTCAGTCGGTGGAACTGAGGGGGGGATAACGAACCCACCATCCACCCGCAGCTGCTATAGAGTCTGGGGGACTCTTTTGGAACTATTCAATATGGTGTCAACGCCGAACGATACCTAATTCCAAAAAGATGTTTTTTTTAATTTTGAAATTATTTATTGTAATATTGCAACCCTTTTTGTTTTTTTTATGAATTAATCATAAGATATTCCAAATAATTCACATAATTTTTCTCCGTGTGAGTATTGAGAAGGTACTACATACCGCTAGATTAAAAACGATTCGTATTAAAGATAAAGCAATAAACAATTATAAAAACCTGTCAAGGCCTGTATCAGCAATCGAAATAAATAAAAATAATGTTACGGCCCATTTAGTTAACAGACCTGTATTTTGGTTTTAAACTATTCAAACAGCTCAATAAATTTCTTACAAAAATATCTGTCAGCTAAGAATTACCCTGTTCATAAAATTTGCCAATTGGGATTTCTCAACAAGGATTATTTCTGACTAAGTAAAAGTAAACTGCACCCGAATTTTTATATCTGCACTGCGTTCATCTACGCATCTACCTACATAGCATGTCGATATATCGCAGTTGTGACGCGTATTTTATTACGTTAGGAAATAGGTAAATTACTAAAGAGATTTTACTGAGTATAACTGCAATATTTCTACATGTAGATACATTGAACTATAACTGAGATATTTCTACATGTAGATACGTTGAAGTTCGCATTGCGGGACGCACATTTTAAATAAATACCGGTAAATATATCGCATCTATGACGTTAATAAAAGGAAAATGATCTAAAAGATTTAATGATTGTCATTGCGATATAATATTTTAACAACACTTAAGCAGAATGTGTGCTCTATATGTTTGTATATTTCTCGTAATTTAATAAAAATACTGTTAAAAGGTATTGCACGATGCTGATGTTACTAATAAAAATGGCGCGCACACAAAATAGGGTGACAAAAATATGATTTTTCTTTATTTTTTATGGAAAAGTAAGGTGATACAACAAAAATAATTTGATGTGCTCTTGATTTTATTTCGCCGCCATTTTAATTTTAGTAATCTCTAAAATTTTCCTATAAATAGATTGATGATATAGGTAGGTATGTAATATTTTTTTTCAAAGCTTTGTGACTGTAGATAAATCCATATACTCGCACTTACATAAATATTATTAAAAACTCATTGATAAATCCGCTATTTCATTTCGAAAACTCTAATCTTTCTGGCCTGAAAAATGCTGGCTAGCAGCTGTAACCCTTTACCGCATGGAGTTTTTTTAATCGTTAAAGAAAATATTTATTTGTCGTTAAAGACATCAAATAAAGCAGACGAAAAATAGAAAAAATATCTCCTATGTTTATCAAAAAACTAATAACTTGAGCAAAAAAATTATCGGTGCAAATTTCGAAACATTGTAATGTGTGAGTGCAGTAAGGGTTGAACTTTTGATGGTCATATTTGGAACATCATGCAGTTAGGGGCACAAATTTTTGAATTTTTATTTATATTTTTAGATAAAATTTACACCAATAACATTTTTTGTGCAAACCCTGCAATTGAAAATTAAAGCAATGATTTTTTCACACACATTTTAGATACTAACCAAATGCGTATTTGCATCGTCTAATTTTTTAAATATATTATTTGTTAAAGGAGGTAAATAAATATTTAAAAAAATAAGACGATGCAAACACGCATCTGGTCGATATCTAAAATGTGTAAAAAAATCATTGCTCTAATGTTAAATTTCCAGTAAAAAATCGAGGAATACGTTTGTATGGGAAAGCGGCCGCGAGTCACGCATAATATGCTCTTAACTGGATACTTCGCGGGAAAATTCTCAGCATAGGCATAGGAAGTAGATAAGTAGGTACTTAATATTTTAAAAATTACTATTTACACTAAATTTAAATTTAAATTTAAATATTTTACTAAATTATTTAAACAGAACTATGGGACGTAGACTTGACATTGGAGAGTGCACAGGAACTTACTGGCGGCCGATCGCTTAGTTTGGGGACTGCTTGTGGCTTGTGGCATAGTGATGATGGTGTAGGGTGTAGGTAACCAATGCAGCGCCTGTGCGCCGTTAGGAAATGTTGTTTTTAATTTCATTCAAGTTTCCCACGTTTTTTTGTTAGTTGATCAGCGTTTACCGTCAAACCAAAGTAAAATCATATTGTTAGGACCTCTTTTCCTCATGCAAAGCGGGACGAGAAATTGGCGAAAATCTCTTTGCCATCTCATTCTATTGCATGGACATTTTCTGTCGGCTTGTACTTTTCAGAAATTTACCCCTCCCACCGATTTTCGCATAGTAGCGGCCACAGATTGTAGCGGCGCGGCGCGGCGTAGTGCCCAAGCATTGCAAGTTGCAAGTTGCAAGCTTATTCTACGTTTGATTATTATATTCGGATTGACAGTGACATCTAACATGGAAAGATAGTACTATTTTACTTCCAACACGCCACTTTTTACTTTTTTTAGTTTAAAATTTTACCACCTGACATCGCTGGAATCGCATAACATCGGACCATCGTTATGTATTTTTTATTTTTTTGGAAAGCTGTTTGTCACATTTTGTTACCGATCGTAGTATTGTGAATCTGTATTCTGTCTGGCGTTTAGTGCGTTTTATTTTCGATGATACTATTTTGACAATAGAAACCATCAAAATGCATTTCTACAAGGACCGTTTATTGACAGCTAATCAGTTGAAAAGACTCGGCGATCATAAATATTCGTGCACAAGTTCGAGCCTTTTGGACAATATACTCCAGCCTTGGTGGACCTGGCTTGTGTCCCTAGTTCCGTTGTGGCTTGCCCCCAATTTAATTACTATAGTAGGATTAGTAATAAATATCTTTACAACTCTAATATTAGTCTGGTAAGTAAATGTTAAGTCATAATATTAATTAAGATGGGCGTTCGATCTCGGGCCTCGATGTTTGCTTACGCTTTTCCGATCTGGGTCAGTAGCCAATTCGTAAATATCTGTAAATTGTATTACTATTTTCTGTTTTCTTAACTTAACTAATGTTCATATGTCAAACATGAGCCTCTGATAGTTTCGTGCATTATAAATTAGTTGCCCCTGTTATATTCCTTTCAACTTAAATTTTATGTTAGTCATAGGTTTTTCATTTTGATCCACGGCAGATTTGATTCGGTAATAAAAACTTTTACCAATATGCAGATTATACCTGATTCGTTTTTGTGGCAAAGAGAAATCTCGAGATTAAATGCCAAAGTGTTAGACGAAATCTCTCTGGTTAGGCATTTTTTATTACTTTCTCTTAATTCCTCTTCAGCGATCATCCATTATGTTGATATATATACTCACATGTCTACTAGTTACTAAGAGAGAAAACACTTTTATTATTTATTGTGTTATCATAGGCAAAAGTAGGTATTTACAATAATTTTATGTTTAACTTGAGAGGTTTCACATTATATCAGAAACCACTTTCAAAGAATTCTGAACACTGAAAACCAAGATTCAATGCCCATTTTCATTCGTTTTGTGCGTTATAAGTTATTTCTAGATCAATTCAATGTTCTGTTTAAACAGGTTAAGAAGTTATTGTTTAATCATCGAAAATCAAACCTGGAACCTCCGTATCATGAGCCCAGTGTCTTAGCCATTATGCTACAAAGGTTCTACAAAGTATATTTATGTTTAGACCTTGTCTTGTGCATGTACAAAACTGTTTAGTTTATAATACTACTACTACTCATCATCATCATCATCATCATACCATATCCGCTCCTATGTGGAGCATATGGATATACAGTACCCTATAAAGTAAAATGTGTGATTATTTTGTAGGTATAGTCCCGATGCTCAATCAGAAGCTCCGAGGTGGACTTATGGGCTGTGCGGTTTGGGGCTGTTTATATACCAGAGTCTGGATGCCATCGACGGGAAGCAAGCCAGGAGAACAAACACCAGCTCTCCCCTGGGAGAACTGTTTGACCACGGGTGTGACTCCGTATCCACCGTGTTCGTAGCTCTCTCCGCTTGTAACGCAGTACGCCTCGGACAGTACCCCACATGGATGTTCTTCCAGGTAAATTATACCCATTCTTGTATCCATATCCGAACATATCTTAATTAAGTTACATTATGAAAAATAAAATATGCTTCCCTCACTACAGTACCTACGAATTCAGGTTTTACTCTCTTTGTTGTCTCCTTAATATCTTCAACCTCTAAAAGGTCATTAGCCGATTCGTGTGAGATTAGCATAGCAAATTTTTAAATAATATAGAACGATGTTTCAATCATATCTATAAATCTAAATATCTTCACTCAATGAATTGGTGGACTATGACCATATTGGAATTATGCCTGATTGATTTCATGAGCCCGTCATATCTTAATATTTTGTTAATTTTTTTTATGGCATTTAAGAATTAATGACTAGTGCACTAAATATTTCTTGCAATGCACAGTGCGTTGTTTTAGCAATCTAGCGGAATTTAACTATTACCTTAAAAATAGATCAGTTTTTGCATGTTTCAGGATACTATCACGTATAAAATGCATAGTCGGTTGAATAGTTTTTATTTATCTGATGGCATTTATAAAATAATTTTGGAGTTTTATGAAATGGTTTGTTTGCTATAGAGATATAATACATATATATGAGATATATATGAGTAATTTGAAAAAAAATAATTAAATTCTCCTAGATTGCAAAAATAACACCTGTGCAGTGCAGTGAATATATTTTATGATTTTTTATAGATAATTTTAGTTTTTCCAATTCAATATATATATATATTTTTTAAATTTATTTAACCACCTCAACAGGCCAGGAGGCCCAATTACAGAGGGGAACAACATCACAAACTCCCAGGCTTGAGAAAAAACAATTTTTATTTTTGTGTTCTCACCAGGAATCGAACCCGGAACCTCCATATCGTCAGTCCAGCGTCTTACCAACTCCGCTACTAGGCATTACCTTTTTATCTTTTCTATTTTCCCGATAACACAAGTCTTTGAATGTGATTGCCAAGGAGGTTCTATTAGTGGTTCCATTTTAAAAAAATTCTGCAGTTTAAAATATTGTTGATTTTTGTCATTGAATTATCATTTTTGTCATTGAATTATCATATGTCAGGGATGTGAGCCAAATACACGCAGCAATCATTATACATATTTTTAAAATCCTCTAAAAATAAAAAAACAAAAATGACTATATATACACCGTGTCCCACGATGAGACCGCGAAACTCCGGAGGGTGATTGTTCATGGTATTCTGAGAAAAAAGTCCTTATAAAAGTTTTTTGATCCGGGCATTTCCAATAATTAATTTTAAAAAAGTATTCATAAAAAGCGACGAGTGTAATACTGGCTTCTGTTTGAAGTGCTAGCGGCGGAGGGGTGGCGGTGGGCGGGGGGGAGTGGGGGTCCGCTCTGGTACGCCTTGTACGGACATTCAAAATTCGAATTTCATATCTGAATCTTTGTATATGTGATTTCTTCGCGCTTTCATAACACTATTTTATTGCGCTCATTGGCAAACATATGTTTCGGGTACTCTGAAGTTTGGAAAAGTTGATGTAACGGAAGCTCAGTTTGCCATCATTATGATACATACAATATCCGCTATATTCGGATCCAGTATATGGCTCACCCCGGTAAGTTTACTTTCCCATTTTCTATTTATGTACATGTACTTGTTTACCTTCAAAGTCAACCATTTATAAATTCACTAATTGAAATGTTTTTAATATTATGAAGGTAGATAATATACACTTTGTCCAAATTAATTTTGCCAGAGGTGAGTACCTAAACTCAATTTGTTTACCAGAAACACCCGTTTATTTCACATGTGTTCAAATCCACCTGAAATCATTATAACATTTTGTATTATCTCAGCAAAAAAAATTATCGTTGTTTTCAACCACAGCGTTTTTATTTGCTCTTTTACTTGATGAAATGATAGTGTTAATAATGGTGTAATGTTTGGTATGGGTGAAGCTCATCCAGACGTTGGAGTTCCGCCACTTGCTAGGTCTGATGACGATAGTATGCTCGTGTTACTCCCTGTTCAACGTGTTCTCCGTGATACTGGGAGGAGGGGTCGGGAAGAATGGATCCACCGTGGCAGTAAGTTTCTACTGGCGACCGCCCTTGTCCAGTGAATGCGGATATTTGGCTGTTTACTTACCTAGTATTTGGAGTTCGGTACCATTGTGCGGAATGCATCCATCTATGCAGAAACAATTCTTTCTAAATCCATTTCTCTTACTGCATTGTAAAATATATATTTTCGCATGTTTCTAAATTATTCTGGTGGATATCTAAATTGTTAATATCGATAAGTTGCGATGTCTTCACTCAAGTCATAATAATTCCATTACAATCATTTTGTCAATAACAATGTACGAATCTGGGATTATTACACAAATGGACCTGTAATATTTTGTACATGTATTATGATGATAAATGATATGACTTTGTGAATGTGAATGTTTTGAAAGCAGGTTTCTGCTCTAATTTGTATTCGCAGATTCCCTGGTTGGAGGTAGACTTGGCGTACGCAATGTGTTGGGTGTTTTTGTCCGGATATCTCCAAATAATTATAGCCTTCTGTCAATCTTTCCAACAAGGCGGCATAGGGAAAAATGGCTCCACAGTGGCTGTAAGACCAACCGTTATCAATATTATCAATATTTTATCATGCATATCTGGAGGCATGACAAGAGTTTAGCCCGAGTTTTGTTTCCCGGTGTTTGTGCTGTTTATATCAATATTCAATATACATAATGAATATTGTTTCATCATTTTGTTCAAGCTAATAAATTGCGCGGGGAGAGTATTTTATATATACTTGAGCATTCTTATTCTCGAAATTTAGAATATTTAAATAAATGATTAAAATAAAGGTTTCTTGTAGGGTAGGTGGACTGGATATAAAATAATCAAAACGTTTATAGCTAATACAACTAACGCTTTATTCCTCCATTCCTCCGCATACTTTACAGTAAAAAACTATTTTTTCAAATTTAAAGAGGTGAAGTTTATAGCATATTGATATTTTTATTTATTTTCAATTGGATTGAACTGTGGACATTATTATTTTAACTGAATGATGCATATATTTTTTAATTTTGTATGAACTATGAGTATGAATGAATTTTTAAAAAAATACGTAAATTAATAAACGATTGTCCTAATGATGCACATTTCAAAACACATTTTTTAAAAATAATTACTAATATTTTCCGAAAGCATTTAATTAATATAATATTAGTCTTTTTAACAACCCTTTACTCAAACTGTATATTAACAACTCACATTTCATTAATTCTAATCAATATTAACAGAAAGTTTCATTTAAATCAACTGCTTGTTCAAGTATATTCCATGTTATAATGAACATTTTATATTCTATTTTTGTATTAATGAATATTTAGAATTTTCCTTATACTAATAACGAATATATACATTTGTTTGGGTTTTATTATGAAATTCAATTTATTCTTGAACTCAATCTGAACTTAATCCTCTTCTCAAGTAAAATCCAAGAGAAACTATGAGGTAATAACAATCATACTGAGTGCGAGTGTAACCTGGTTTCAAAATACTTCCCTTGGTGGGTATTGTATGTCCAGCAGAAACTTTTGATGTAGGTATATTTTTAGTTGTTATAAATAATATACCCTTCTTGGTTCTATTTTCTTGCTTTCTGGGGTTTATATACTACCTTTCCTGACCTTGCTTTCTTCTTCTCTTGAACGTATTATTTTTTTCATTTGATGTACTTCTCAAAAAAAATACAACCTCAAGCGCCATAAATTATTTTAGAAATAATTTAATTTTCTCGTAACTCTTTTTTAGTTTAACAAAATTTTCAAAGCCAGCATTAAATTTACTACATTTCTGTACACTTTTTTATGTCGTGAAACTTTGGCAATTTCATTCATTATTGTTCAAGATGTCAGATAATAATTTCGTTTAAGACCTGTAGCAATGTGTCTAAGGATTTTTTTGTATGTTTTTAATGAATGATGTCGTGGGTTTGATTCCTGGCGGGATCAGTATGAGATATTCATTTAAATGTGGTTTTTCACTTAGATAGTCTAGTATAGGTATAGTCTGTCATAAGACTCGCTTGATATGTATATTTTTAAACCGCAATTGTAAGTTATTATCATATGTTTCACACAGGAAATTGTTAATATAGCTAATCATGTAAATATGTTATTTGTTTTTCCCGTTTTTAAAAGCATTCAATGCATCAATATCTACTTAAACGTTTACATAAAAAACGCTAACTGTCAGGTCAGTCAAACATCACTCCGACCATTCAATATTCCATACAGTTTTCGCTTTTTATGGGACAGTTTGCAAACTGCACAAGAAACTACAGTTTTCTGTCCCGTGTAAAGTGCGCTTAAAGGATAGGAAGGAAGAAAAATTATTTATTTATTTTGTGAAACATGCTTGTAAGTACAAAATACTGAGATATCTTTACTCCAGTGCAGAAAAAATAGATAGTGTAAGATATTTAGATTTTTATGATTTAACCCTGATTAATGGAACAGATCTAAACAAAATAATTTAGTTTCTTGGTGCCTTGTATTCTGTTTATTTCTGACTCTCATTCTACAAGTCCAGATTTTCTTCATTTAGGTCCTGGATTTTTTGCATTGTCAGAGAAAAATGACAGCTCTAAAATATGTGAATATCATCCTTCTGATTGGTGATTCTAGAATACAAATGTTACGGTTTTATGTTCTTTTCTGTGGAATATAAAGGCTGTCTCTAATGTATAACTCGGGTGAAGACTTAGTGATCAGATTGGTATAAACTAGAGATATCCACAATCAGAATTGGTTTTCCCTGAAATATAAAATAAAAAGAATTGTTGCTGGTTCCATTGTATCTCGTTTGAATTAACATTATTCTCACTAATCAAATTTCATTTACTAATACTAAGATTTGTAAGAAAAGTGAACATGGAGTTACTAGAATTTCACTGGCTTCAGTCTTGTACTTATATTGTCCCACGTGTACCTACACAAGGTGAGTATTGTCCCCACTGCGGTGCGGATAGAGCCCGATCACCGCGTGAGTGCTGGATGTGTAGTGATGTGGGATCTCATAAACCATGTGTCTAATATGATTGCATGCGATTTCTTGTTTTGGGCGCTGCGTGTGCTGTTTTGCCTGGCTGCCTGGTGTTGGCCATCTTACCCGCGGCCGGATGATGGCTGGAACACCTACCCCCGAATCCAATGCATGATTCAACAAATAACCTAAATACTAAACATCCTAAATGGTGACAAATATGCGGCATTTTCGGGGACCTCCTTTACAGATACCGTATCTGAGCTTGAAGTTGTACATTTTGCCCTTTTACATGAGCGTATTTGTGTCCATATATCTGGGGGTTAGCTATGCGGTTGTCATCTTTACTGGCGGGGTTGGAAAGAACGGTTCCACAGTTGCTGTAAGATTAATGTCTATATATAAATAAGTTGCTTCACTGTTTTTTCACCAACCCTATATTACTTTGGTCCTCTTAGCTTTTGCACTTCAGCACACGTTATGGTTTTAGGCTACTTTTGTGTATATATTTCATTATTGTATCGCTACATATTTCTAACTTCATATTACAGTAATTGTTGCTTTTTTCATTGTGTTCATCATCTAAATAAAATATACAGAGTAAATATTGCTTCCAAGTAGTGTAGCGCTTTATTCCTTAATAATTAAACTGGTGCTGGTATTTAGTATGACATGTGTAAAATTATTTTAAATGATCGAGTTGTTATTGTATACTTTGCAGATTTTGTATTATTTATGTCCAATGCAATGTACAAGAAATAACTGTAAGTATTTACTATAGTATTTTAATTGATAACTCACCATTGAAAATATTTCCTAAATCTATTGGAGATAATAATGGTGAAGGAAGAAATATATCAAATCTATTAAATTAGTGATTTGACACAAGCAGACATTTTTATACCCAGGAAAATAAAATCAATCAATATATTTTTTTAAATAAATTGTTTAAATCTGTGTTTAAGTTTTTATTTTAGTTTAAAATGTACTTTTGAATAATTATGACCTATTTATGTACATTGCATAAATAATTATAATCTGTAAAAATTATTCCTTAGTTTTTCATTAGTAATAAGTTAACAATTCTTAGAAAAATATATGATTTTTGTGTAGCATAGGCATGCATTTGTACTTATTTCAATTCTAATATTTTGACGCATGATTTATTTAGTAATATAACATTTATTTCTGTATATATTTTTCTGAAATACGTTTGAAAAATCTCTGAAATGCTTGCAGCTCGAATATGGCTATAACTCACTAATAAAAAATGAAAAAATAACAAATTTCCCATTGAAATTATCGCGATAAAACATTTTATGTAACACCACTGAAACAAAAATATATTTTCTCTCTTTTTAATCTGCTTTGTAGTTCAATAGATTTATAAAGATTTTATGTAACCCGCAATGTAATTGTAAACCGGATCAGTAAATAAGTATTATGAGTAATGGCCACGATTTAAAGCTAAAGAATGATTCAATGTCTCGGGTTAGATCTTCTTGTTATTGTTTCTTTGCAAATTATATGTCGTGTCTCTTAATCCCTACAAAACTGAATTCAGTTAATTATTCACCTGATTTTGTTGATTAGAATCCAAAATTCCTGTGTGCAGACTGCAACATGTTCTCAAAGAACGGGGTCTTATTTTATTTATTTATTTATGCATACATGGCTTAACGCCTTGTATAAGATAATATGAAATATATATTTACATTACAATTTAAATATTGCACTTACATTTTACGTATACAATAATATACACTTAATGAATACGTGAGGCTTCTATCTAAATTATTTCCATTAATATTTATTTATTCCAATATTTAATTTTAGTTTGTCTGAATGATTCCTTGGTTTTTGTTAACATGTTGCATTCAACCGTAGCATCATTTGAGTAATGGTTATGTGACACTACATTTTGTTATAATTAGTATCACAATTTTTTGAAAATTAATTTAAAACTAATTAAATAATTTATTACGTAATTAACTGATAATTTACCGATAGAAACTTAAATTAAAATAGACGTAAAGGATCTTTTTATTACAGAAGATTACTTTTTTCTAATTCATCAAAATACAAAAATAAATTTAGTTTTAATCTAAATATTGAGTGGTTTATTTGAATATTAAAAAAATACATTAAATATCATAATAGATAAGTTTGAAATAGTTATGGAATATTGAAGTGAATTATTCTTTGATTTATGTCTAATGCCGATATGATTTTCTTTCAGGGAACTAGTGTGCTATCACCAGTTATACCCTTCTCTATGGTTATTATTCCGGCCTTTATTATTTACCAAAAGAGCGAATCTCACGTTTATGAAAATAATCCTTGTTTATACATAATAGCCTTTGGTATGGTTGCTGCCAAAGTTACCAATCGTTTAGTGGTAAGTTGGACGACTCACGCACTTATTATCCTAGTTTCACTTCACAATATAATATTATTATGCAACATGATGATATCATCAGCCCTGAAGATGGACACTGCAATGTGCGCCGAAACGTCGGCACACGAAACCCACAAACACGGCATAATAACACAGAAAATCGTAATCTGTATTCTGAAGGCCGTGAAAACTATCTAACTTGATAAGTTTTTTATTTAATGATTTCACAAGATAAAATTTTCGCAGATATTTTTTACCTTATCACACTTGTATTGATTATTATCTACTTTTTATGTAACTTGCAAACTAAAATACATCATACAGTAATGTTTTAAACAAAATTTGTATAAAATATTTATTGATTACAGTGATTTTTACTACTTGGTGGAAAATGATAATAGATATCAAACAAAATTGTTGTAATCATAATATGTAATGTGGGACAATTTGTTATTTAACAATTTATGATTTGTTTATAAAGATTTTTTCAATGATTTTTATTTAAATATTGATATATTTAAAAAGATGTAATTTTGTGATTTGATAAATGCTTATAGTAATACTGATTTTTCTTTCTTTCCGTCAATTTAAGAAAACGTAAACTTTACTTTTAGACATTTATAAATTATGGAGAGTTTCGGATTTGTGTAGTTATTAAGATGGATGAAATGGTTAGATAAATGAATATTACATTTTAGGTTGCTCACATGAGCAAGAGTGAGATGGAATACTTGGATTGGTCCCTCATGGGACCTGCGATGCTCTTCTTAAATCAGTATTTTAACAATGCGATTCCCGAGTATTACGTCTTATGGATGTGATGTGTTTAGTAAGTTAAATTATTTTATTATTTTATTATAATAGGCCTTCCGCGGCTCTCTACATTCAGGCGCACTTGTACTTGTACTCTTTTTGGGCCTTCTCTTTACCACGTTCACTTCTTTTAGCCGTTCTTTCTTCACTCATTCGCTCCACATGACCAAACCATCGTAAAAGCCCTTTGTTTATTAAAATTAAAAAAATATTAATTTATTTTAATATTCTCAAGAAGAACTTGCAACCGTGGATTAATGAATTTATTTTAATATTTTCAAGAAAAACTTGCAACCGTGGATGTTTTAAAAACAATAAATCTCGATCCTTATTCAGTGTTGTGCATACTGCGCCGTTTGTGCAAAATTAGAGCAATTTACAAAAAGAGTGGACTGTACAGATTTCATCCACAATACTAATTTTGAGAATTTCATAGAATTTCAGAGAAAACATATTAAAATAATCAAAACATTGAATTACAACTTACTAATTCTTATACTTATACTTATTGTACAACATACATCCACCATTTTCCTAATTATATTCCGTTTTCAGGTTTGGGTACTCGTAGACCTGACGAGGTACAGCTCCCAGATTTGTATAGAGATCTGCGATTATTTAAAGATAAGATTATTCCACATACCCTTCCCACCGCCGAACCTCAAGAACAACACGAGTCAGACCGTCATCATGTCCGCCACGTCGATAGACAAAAACGGTACGAATACTCGTAGCAGGACAAGGGCTAGAAAGCAAAATCTAAGTCAAAACAATTAACTTTACTTTTATTTAGTCAATGCCACTAATGGACTATTTATTTATAGGTGTCTTGCATTATCATTAATTACTAATATGTAGTAATGTTTCAATATTTCATATGCATGAGATCTATTTCTTTTCTTGACCGCTACATATTTCTAACAGTTTATGTACTATCAATAGTCAGCATTTCTCCATTCAATTCTATTTGCAGCTTATATATTTTATTTAAAATGGTTATATGATAATATATTTATTTAAATTTATATATTAAACCATCTCAAATAAGTTAATATGTTTTTTATGTAAGTAAATCTTTATATTTAGTGCTAAATTATTATAATTTTTTTCTTTGATGTTTGAAACATTTTTATAACCCATGTTTATCATTTGATATTTTTATTTATAAAAGTAGACTTTTGTTTAGGCAGGTACATAATTATAATTGAAATATTTCTGAAAAAAAAATTGACTATCGATTCTAGTGCATTTGAATGATGTCGTCTTTTCGAATGCATATGTAATATTAAAGTATTACGGAATTTTGGACATTCATACCTTCCTCTCTCCACTATAACTGGCTGTAAATTAAGCTACTGTAAATATATTATTTAGTCCACTGACCTCTCCATAAGCTATCTGCTTATCTTCTTAAGTTAAACTTGTACATTAACATATCTGTTATTATATTGTGTAAGCTTTTTGTCTCGGCACACTATCTGAGTGTTGTTAAGTTTTGTTATATTGTTTTATGTATGTGAATGTAAATATTTGTGAAAAGTTTACCAAACTCAACATAAATAAGAACCAAAACAAAAAATAATTTTTGACAAACTCGCGACAGACAAAACGAACCCTAATATTATGTATTTTTAGTTGTTTTTTGATCATCCATTATTGCATAATAATAGTTTTAAGGTTTTTTGAGAATATTATGTTATACATACAAGATGATTGCAACCCAACTTGCTATTAGATATAGCTTGCAAAAATATACTACTTAGTTATTACTTAAATGTCATCTGAATATCAAATTGTTGAAATTAACAAAAATTGGAAAAACGGTGCAATATTTATTTATCCATTTCTATTGCTCAATATCCAAGGGATAACTAATTTAGGAATTTCATTCAATAAACTTGTATGAAAAATATTGTATCACAATATTTTATTGTAGTCAATTCAGACAACTAAATTCTGAGAAAATACACCCGTGATTAAATTTGGATGGAAATTCTGTATGCTAGCACTAACATGATATTGCGAGTTTCTCAAATAATAAGCTATTTCATTTTTGTCTGCTGTAAATTAATGATTTTGAAATATTTTCATACTCAGTACATTACAGCAAAAAATACAACCTTCAGTTAACACATCCGTGGCGGTGCTAAAACATCCTCCACATTGCATTTAATTTACTTAACCATCTTTCATGGATAAAATAATCCAATAGCAACAGAAGATAAAACAACATTTTCTGCACATTATTTCATTAAAAGATGGGGGTTAACGCACTGTTACGTCACTGTTCCCAGAGGAACTTTTTACCATAGATATTAAAGGGTTAAAAAAGTTTTTTTCCATGGGAATCCAATTCCTGCATTGAAGGTAGACAGACACTGGGTTTGTTTGATATGATAATTTGTTATGTGTTGTTATTTACATTTTGATGATTTAGTTATTATTCATTTAAAGTTGTTTGAAATGGTGTGAAACATACCGTACAACCAAAAGGATATGTTATTTTGTATTTTTAAAACACTGGTTATAAAATTATTATTATTTTGCGATTTTACAAGGTTCATTGAATTTTTTTTAAAATAAAAAGATGCATTTGAGTTCTTATGATATACTTAAATATTTCAATATTGGGGTTGCTTTCAAAAAGTCGGAAATAACTGTGCCAGGAAGCAGGAAACAAGTTGTGCCGGAGTGGGATTCGAACCTAGAGATTCTAATCCGGAGTGCTCGAATCTACCACCAGACTACAATCCTGTTCTATTTATTGTTATTCTTATTATTTTGCACCATAAAAGGCCAAGATTCCCAATAACAATGGTGAGTAAAATTACGTGGATATCTCTAAACTAAATGTGTGAAATAATGTAAAAATCTGTGTAATAATATTGTTATCATTATAAAAAATATCTAAACCATTTCCAGAAGTATTTTAAAATAGGACTTGACTTTGTAAAGTAATTAAAATTTGCTCAACGAAAATATAAAGTAAACCATTAGTTATCAATGTGTTTAGATACATGCAAGTTTAATCTCATTATGATCTTTTTCATCTACTAGTAAATATTAAAACAGCAGTTTCTTCAAAGTATCCATTATAATATTGTCGTCCATCTTTCAAAAAGGCGCAACTTAGTTTATTTTACAGCAGACAACTTTAAGGGGTTAAAATTAATAATATTGCTGGGTTTAATAAACATTTGACTGTATAAACATTTTTTGGAAACCGGTAAAATACTGTACAATTAACATTTTATATTCTTTTACAGCTAGATTTTCCAATAAAATTCCTCAAAGTCGTGTCTTGTAAAATCAGCAAATTCAAGATACACCTTTGTGAAAGTTGGATGACAATATGGCTCTCAATATTAAAAGGTTGTTATTGTAACACAAGAAGTTGATACCTAAGTAGTTATTTTCCTATTAGAAACGAATACTTTATTCACTTACCATGATCTTTTTTGCACTGTTTGACATTCAAATATTATATTGTTTAACTTGGGTAGATATTGATAACATTTTTTAATTATACATATACTAAAAAATGATACTACTACTACTACTTGATTCAGTATTATATATATTACTAGTTTCACTCATCAAACAATGTGAAATGTGTGTAAAATGCCAGATGATACAGTACAGATTTCTGTATCAATTTTTAATTGTTATTTAATGAAAAAAGTTACACCTTAATTAAATTTTAGTAGTAAAACCATTAAAATTTTTTAGTATTTTTCTATTCATAATTTATTTCATAGTAGTTTCAAAAGTTAGCAGAATATATCATATAAAATCACAATTTGTTTTGGGTATTTCCATTATATAAGCTATAGTTTGATTTGTCATTTTGAAATGATCTTACTTAATTTAACAAACAATGTGATAAATGAGTGTGACTCTTCAATGGGTAGAATATTAGAAAACTGGATTTCATATCGAACATTAGGCAGTTAAATAACCTAAATCGGAGTGTGAATTGTAATATGTATTTATATCGACGACTGTAGACGTGTTTGTAAAAATGTTTTGATAAAATGGTGTTTCATAGTTTTATAATAAATATTATTGGAATTGAAATATATCTAGTATAAAGTGGAATGGCTTTTAATTATTTAGTAGTTTTATTTGTCCATAATTTTCCCTAAAAGCTGATTACTTACACCCAGCTAATATTATTTTTTTAAAATTGCAAAATATATTTTTTAAAGAAATATATTTCAATCTTTAAAAACAGTAATTTATTATGGAAGTACATACACACATACATAATATATTTTGCATGTAATATATCATTTACAATTTTTTTTAGCCATCTACTAAAATAAAATTTCGGCACGGAATTCCCCAGTGAGGAATGCATTAATAATATTGATATGTATACATTTAAATAAAAAGATGTACGTAAATAAATTGAATAAATATTTTATATTGCACAGTCCATCTAATAGTCCTTGGGACGATTTCTCATGAAAATGGTACTTAATAATTCATCTAGTAATGATTGTTGTGAATGTCATAATATTATATAATGATGTACAATTCTTTCTGTGGACTTTCCTCCACACCTCCCACTTCTCCACACAATCGTATTCCTAGATTTTCTCCCTGGAATTTAGCACTGGACAGTGATTTTTTACATGTTTTTAGATATCGACCAGAGGCCAGTTAGTATGCTCTTATTTTTTTAAATAACTTATTTATCTCCTTTAACAAATATTTTAAAAATAAGATTACGGAAACAGGCTTCTTGTTGATATGTAAAAAACTTATGAAAAAATCATTGCTCTAGCACTAAATTCCAGGGAGAAAATCGAGGAATACACTTGTATGGGAGAAGCGGCCGAGGTCACGTGACATAGTACCTTCATAAAACAAGATAGAAAGTTAGACCAGAACAGAATTTATGTAAATTTGGCTGCTTACTAGATTTTATATAAATACTATTGGATGATCATAAGAGTCGCGTAAGAACAAATTTATCAAATACCGCCGTAAAACGGGAAAATACCCGTGGTAAATTTTACAAAAATGAGTCGGTAGAACAGTTGAAACTATGAAATGTCATATTAAACTCATTTTTGTAAAATCAACTACATAGGAGGTTTTTTCCCATTGACGATGATATGACAATGAATGAATTATTAATGATTAAAAATCACATTTTCCCTTTTTAACCCATTCTAACAGAAAGCTGGTGTCATTTTAGCCTTCAACCTCGAAGCTGTCAATTTCCCATATTGTCTAAAAATATAAATTTTTTTAGATTTACAAAATATGAAAAGTGCACTATTGTATGTATTTCTAAAAGTCATAATTTGAAAAAGTGGTGAAATGGGTTGAATCACTATCTTATTATGTGATATTAAACTAACTATAACAATGAATTTCCTCTCAACCACCCATGAGTAGGTAGTAAACATTTCTCATTTGGATGTTATATTTTTGTAAACTGAAGCTACAAGGTCCTAATAGATTTCCATTGGATGTTTCAAGTTAAAAAAAAGTGTTATTTGAAAGTGATTGTATCTTTTAAATACAAAATTCAAATTATATTTTAAATATACTTAAAACTCCTCTGACATCCGTACGAACAAATCAATATGTATGTAAAAATACTGTACCTATTTCAAATTTTCAGATACAATTATAATTTTCCTGATACCATTATGAAATTTCGAACCATTTTTTAATATAATTTTTAAAAAATTGTTACGCATTGTTGTAAATTTGTTTTCATAAAAATCCTTACAGGTAAATATATTTATTTTTGAACCAGCTACAGCTGTCGGCGAAAAATAAATAGTTAAAACATGTATCCTTTATTGTTAAGCTTTTTTGTCTGGTAGAATTTAATTATTTTATTATAAATTCAATCATAATGTGTAATAGTACCTGTAACTTCAAATACAACAGCGTGATTGTGCTTAGAAATCGCAAACAGAAGTTATTTAAAAAATATTTGTATTTTATTTAACAATAGAACATAACAATATTATGCATGCGCATGATTTCTGAATTTTAATAGGGTTTTGGTATTACATAAGATTTCACTATAGTTTGTAATCTGAATGCTTTTAATACCTTTTCAAGTATTTAATACTCAATACCCTTATCTAGGTTTCATGTAATCTATAAAAATAACTAAGTGCGTGTGAAATCTAAATGGAATATTTTTTTCACATAATTGAATTAAAATGTAAATATTTTTATCGTGTTACCTTGTTAACTTATATATGAAATAATATTTATGTTATAGCATGAAACAGTGTGTCAAACTCATAATTTTTTAATATCCGAAAAGCATTGCAGAAATAATAGGGAAACGATTTGTATAAATTAGAATGACATACTGTTGTTGTATGTGTAAATTATATCTTATATGTTATTAACATGCATGGACTTAAATAAAATGTTATTTATTAAAAAAATATGTACTTTGTTGACGCATGAATTGTAGAAAATCAAATCCGTAATCAATGTGATACCTACTAGAGAATATTAGATTTTTTTAAAACATTGAATCAAATAGTCCTCTTGTTATTGTGGATTCCGAAATTTAAATCCCTATTTCAACATCTCACCCTATCACTACCAGTTTACAACTTTCTAACAATTATTTACAATTCAGAGTACCTACTTAAAAATTTTAATATTATTATTTAAAAAAAATATTTCTTTAAATGTAAAATAAATTTAAAAAAACTTAATTTACTTGAGTATTAAAGTATTTAGGTAGTTACAACAAAAAATGAATTGAATCGACTTCATGATCTATTTTATTAATGTGATTTTTTTTTTCATCCTTAAATGTTTTTTTATATATTATGCATGTTCCTGTAATTTCTAAAAATAACCTCAAAAATTGGGATTGCAAAATACATATAAACACATTATACATATCGACGCCTCCTACGTATAATATCGTAACCCACAAATTGTTGATTTTGAGTTTTTGGTGGATTTTTGTCTGTATTTAACTATATCTTTAATTCTACCAAAACAAAAAAAATATTTTGATAATAATAAGGGCTTTTTTGGGGCGTAATTTGTCGTATCTACATCCAATGCACATGAACGAAAAATATTTTCAAATGCTCCTCCTGTAAAATCGCATTTTGTGGGGTTACGATATTATACGTAGGAGGCGTCGATATTTATGTTTTTAATAATGTAGAATTTAAAATCTTCAAATATCAGGGGGATGTTATTTCTCCACAATTCAAATTTTTATGCACAGTAAAAATTTATAATGTAAAAATAAGTTATTATTGATATCCCAACAGAAACAGAGAAACTCTGGAAACGAATGTGGATAACTTGTCATATATGGTTATCAGATGTTAGATCTGATATTAGCCCAGAATGGGTATAATCCAGTAATTTGTCTACAAGTATTTGAACACATTCAAAATGTTGTTAAAAATAAGTTGCTTATAAAGTGTGTTAAAATGTTGTTAAAAATAAGTTGCTTATAAATTTTTTCTACCTAAAATGAATGTTTTTCTTTTGTAGTGCTGTATTGATAATGCATGTGTTTATTGATTTTTTCAGCTAAAAAGTTTGATTCAGATCGATCGGACAGTGATCGCGATGATGAGGTTCCTCTAATACATTCATCTTCCGCAATCTAGTGATACCTCCCGCTGTGACACAACTAACTCTAAGTTCATTATTTATGTGTTGGTATTAATAAGTTGATTAGATGTTTAATATCCCTACCTGGTTTCATTTCATCCTAGCACGAGTTATAGTTGTTTTTAAGTTTCCTAATGCATCAAACATCTCCATATTTTAAAAATAACTTTTGATTTTTTTTTTGTGTGCTCACCATCATTTAATTAAGTATTTATAAAAAAGCTTTTTAAAAATGCTTAATGTGATGATACATTATAGTGTCGTAAAGGCCCTCAAGTGCAAAAGTTTCAGTCGTAATATATTTTAAATTAACGATAACACTTACATACTTCGCAATTTGTATGATATTTTGAGATGTTGATTCTGATAAAAATATTTTTCAAGGTGTTTAAAAAAAATATATTTTAACCATGGTATAATGCTTATGAACTAAAAAACAATATATATTTATGCAATCAATTACGAATTTTTACTAAAAATAATAACTATTGAGATTCTAACATTTTATTTCTCTAAGTGATGTTTTTTATTAGTACTCTTATTTTGATAAAGTTTTTTCATGAATGGACATGGCATTTACTTAAAAGAACTCCGCATTACGTATAATATATAATGTATTTAAGTGAAACTAGATTTTTGGTTCTATTTTTTATATTTGATTTATTTTGTTACAATTTTTTTGCCTTGTTAGGGCATTATCAAACTTTTTGGCAAGTTATGTAGAAATTTAAATAATTGCCCCAACAAGGCAAAATAATTGTCACAAAATAAATAAAAAAGTAGAACCAAAAATCTAGTTTGATTTAAATGTATTGAGAAGTTTTTCACCCTAAAAAGGGTTATTGGTAACTTGAAGTATTCCTTGTGGGAGGAGATAGGGGGGTCCCAATGCTACAAATGTACTCCCCCCAATGTATGGCTGAAAGCTTATTTGTAGGTGACTAACAAAGTTTATGTAAATAAGTAACAAGCAATAAAATATCCAAAAACATTTATAATACAACTTATGTTTTTAATTTTTTACCTACTTGCCAAAAAAAGAAATCACTCAAACATATCAGCTCTTACACCTTTTTGGATAGCTTATAAAACGAGAAAGTTTTATTATAATTTTTTATACTTAGTGTCGTAGTGTTTTTTTAAACGTGAGATTTTTTTGGCATTACATAAAAAAAATAAAAACATTAGTCATAGTAGTCACATTCTAAATGTTTTTGGAACCTCCTCCCACCAGAAATATGTCGAGTTACCAATAATCCTATATTTTTTTTAATTAATAGCCTCCACTCGTTTACAAGTGATTTTGAACCCTATAATATTCGCCTTCTTATTTTATGCAATTACCAATTACTTAAATTGAACACAAATTTTGTGCTAGGGGAAGATAGTCATAATCTAGTTTTAACTGTAGTTTTTGTATTTTGTGTACCTACCATCTAGATTAGATTTGTATGTATTTATGTTTTTCTCATTGTTTTTTAATATTCCTATTTGTGTGATTTATTTATGTCTTAATTTATTCTAAGACATTTTTTCAAAATGTTACAATTATTGGAACTCCATAGTTGATCATTTGGCACTTTCTATGCACAGATGTTGTTTTTTTCATCTTCATCAGTTTGCACTTATTTCTAAAAAACATTGTAGGATTGAACATAATGTGACTGTATGTATACACCTATTCGTTACCTCCCATAGGTTTTTAATAAAACTTTCATAATGTACTTATTTATTCAATATTTGAATAGACTTATGTACGAAGTAAAAAATTAAATTGAAACATTGTATCTTTATTTATTGATAGCAAATTCGTAGTAAATTTAATATCACTAGATGTTTTTTGCTGTTTTCATTGATTTTCTAATAAATTCTTTAACTTAAAAAATATGATCTATTTGGAAATTCTGACACCCACACAAATTAAAAAATAAAATTTGATGTTGAAAATAAATGGTTTCTAAACGATGTTTACATAAAAAAAAAATACCTAAATCTGTATAACTCCGAATCTATAATACATCGCCGAAAAATATTTAAACATGTGGTCATTTCTGGTAAGTATTGAGCACCGCCCAATCACCATATTGATTAGAAATGGTTGATACGTTGACTCAATAAAATTTTTGTAAAAAGGGTATTTCTACAAGAACATAAGATTTAAACTGCCAATAAAAATGCCAAAACCTAATTTTATTAGTCAGCCTAACTGCATACATAAATGATTGTGTATGTAGTTAAAATGTTCAACTTGTTGAGCAAAAATAAACAATATTAGTTATATGGACAAGTTTTCAGCAATGCGTTGACTTCAAGTTTCTTGGTGCCTTAACCTGACTTATATAATTTAAAAAAACTGAGCATTTAACAGAATGAAGTTGTTATTAGCAAGACTAATAAATTTAGCATACACACACATTCATACTTGTAATTGATAAATAATACTTATAGTATTTAGATGTGTGTTTTTGTAAACTACTTGTAAATATATGCATATTTTTCTATATGTCTAAATATTTATGAAGAGTCTCAAGAGTACCCGAGGTACATTTATTAAAACAAGATAAGTTGTATTATCGATGAAAAGGTTGATTAACATAACTGCTAAGTAATGTCATTTAAGATTCAGTTTTTTAAACCCTTACGAAATACTAAAAGTTTTTATCTTAAAAATTTTGGCGTGACAGTTTACGTCAATTTGCCTTTCCATTGACAATTTTCATATATTTGTATCTATACATATTATATTGTATATAAACTTTTTATAATATATAAAACAAATTAATAAATGTTATTGATGTCTAGAAGAAGTTCCTACATTTTTTTTATAAATAAGGCCCAACCATATTTTCATAGAGACCAATATTATTTATATCAAAACCTCTCACTTTGTAAATCATTAGAAATTTAAATTAAATAAAACAACTTTGATGTTTCGCTTTATTTAAATAAATGCTAACTAGTTTCGACAATGCCTTGTCAGTTTTTTGCTAGCTCTGATGATGACAAGGCATTGTCGAAACTAGTTAGCATTTATTTAAATAATGTGAACAAATTCAATATTTAATTCAAATTTCACACATTCACAATATCTGTGAAGAAATTCTACAATAGATATAATATGTTTCAGTTAATAGTTTATGTTGTAATAGTTTCATTCAGTTTTTTATTTCTCCCAACATTTGGCTTTATCTCTCTTGGTGGATTTTTTTTGTATCAGCAATAGAATTTCTTCATTTATTATAGGTATTTTAAGTATAATGTATTTTGTAAGTATTGAAATATTTTTATCTGAATGCTTTAATAATAAAATTTTTAACGTTTACAATATTTTAACTAAACTGTCACAGTTGTTGAGATTTAGTGTTAAATACATGTTTTGTTGGAACATAATTAAATGATAAAGTTCTGCTAGCATTTCACTTGTAAAAAATATATATAGTAAACTGTAAAACTTTCAACTAGGGATACTATGGTAACTTGAAGACACAATATCAACTTTCAGGTCAGGATAGAGATTAGGTCCTAAAACATTGTTTGAATTTATATTTTTTAGCAAAAAATATTTCAAGTATAATATTCTTTACTGCTGCAATTCATGGCCTGAAAAGCTTTCGCCATGGACGAAAATTGATAAGCAATAATACCAAATTTGTTTTTATTCCACAGTTTGTGTGTACCTCCCGTTATAGATGCAAGGTTGTGATTCTGTAAAAACATATCTACTCCTTAAAAACTTGGGATATGCTGTGTTCAGAGGTAGAGCGACAACCCTGGCTTCTTGATGGATGGTCAATTCAACATACCTGCAATCTGCAATTCATATCCACAACTCTGTCAATTTTGCCTCGTCAACCATCCGGTTCACCAAAATTTGATTTTCTATAAAAATTATATATGAACAGAATGCTAAAAAAAAGGAACAAAGATTTCTCCACTGAGTAGCTCAAAATATCTTCTAAGAGGCGAAACTTACGCAGTTTTTTTTATTTTTCGCAAATGGTTTTTTTAAAATTATTGATTATATCTACAATTATTGATTATATTATTGATGACATCGAAATGGAAGTTGAGTATAGCACAATTTTTTAAAAAATCGTGAAGAGGTAGATATGTACAAATTTATTTTTACACTTTTCATTGAACACCCTTTTTGATTTTATGGGTTTTAATGTCTTTACTTGTTTCTATTTCTATTCAAATTGAAGAAATTACAACAGAGTTTGAATTGGAGACTGTCTTCTTAGTATTGCTTGTTTACTCCTCTGTACCCCAGGGCATCCCATTGGCACCTCGGTTTTTTCATTTAATTTATTAATGATACTTCCATGCATTCCATGTTGTGAAATACAGTTACAAAAAACTATACATTGAATCAACAGGACCTGACTTTAATTGTAATATTATGTTTTCGAATGAAAACCATTATTGTTTTTACAATTTATTTATTGAGTGAATTTGTTTATTATTGTATTTTCTTTTATGAAATGATAAAAATATAATCAATGACACTACATTACACTGTACTATTTTTTGATACGCAAAAATTTCAGGATAGGTATATGCTCCCCAAAATAAAAACAGTTACTTATTCAAGTTTATTAATCAAGCATACAACAGGACACCTTTTTAAAATAAATAAAATAAAAAAATTTAGAGGTAAAATTTAGTTCAAAATAATTATTTACGACATATATATGAATTATATTATAATTGTATATATAGGTATTATTACGCGCCGACATTTTTTTTACTTACTGCATTTTTGTGGTTAGTGCGTTGAGGTTTGTAGTTATGTAGAGGTATGTATAAAGAAAATTTATGTTTTATTGACGCTTGTATCGAAATCTTATAGGCAAAAAATACGATGTTTTTCAAGGTATATTTATTTTCTTTAACAGCTTTTTGGAACTATGACGAAATAACTATTTTATTAATTTATTTAGGTTTTTTCATCTGCCCTATAACTATACAAAATCTTTTTTTTGTCATTAAAATTTTTCAAAGTTTATATTTACAGAAACATAGTTTCATATACACTTTTTTGGTTGATTGCGACTTCATCCACTGCCTTATAATTAGAAGATATTAATAATTTTTAAAATATAACAAGTGCCCACATTTGAACCAAAATTTTCAAGAAAATGAAGAATAGCTTCATATCTTCTCTTTTACCAATCTAAAAGTCCCCATTACTCATTCAGTTTCCGATTAAAAACCACAATGCAAACATTTGCGTACTTATGTATGGATATGGGAGTATGAGTCACTTAGTCAAAACATTGGGAAGCTGTTTACAATAAATTTATAAGAATAGCAAAATGTTACTTGCTCATTGTTAGTTTTACTTTGGTGTGGGTTGGTTTGTACATCAGTTTGTAAAACAATTTTGTGTAACTACATAGTAACATTATTTTACAAAACAAAAAAAAATTACTGTGAAAGTGTGGGAAAAATTAAATTATCTGTGAAAGGTAAGCATTTCTCTTTTTAAAATAATGATTTCAACCAATAATCAATTGATAATATCATCGGTTCAACGCGAATGTCGCGAATTTTAAATAGTTTATGATAAATATTAAGATATCTCAATCTTAAAACAAGTCTTATAAATTTATTTAAATTATCAGATTTGTAAGTTTGAAGATGTGAATAATTTTTTATTTCAGTTTTAAAGAATGAAGTCACCAAAAACAATATTAGTATTATGTTTATATGGATTTAACTTACCTCTGTATTGTATCAATGGGGCATCTATTACGACTACCACTGAGAGTAATGAATATGTTGACTCTTACCAATTTTTATCGAAATGCACGGAGCATACTTCCAACAACGCCACCTACAAGAATCAGTAGTATGGGAAAGAATATTTATGTAACTGTTAGTCGTAAAACCTACGCAATTACTAACATCAGTACAGAGGCAATGGAGATTAGTACTGTAATAATACCAGATCCAATAATCATTGATAAACATAAAAATAGATACTATACGGATGATGGTACAACTTATATGGTAGGAGAACTCAAAAGTCAAGAGACGGAGATTGTTACATCTAAATATTACAGTTCAAACAAATTAGCGTTAGATTATGAAAATGATATTTTATTTATTCTTTCATCACCCACTGATTATAATAAAAGTTCCGGAAGCTTGTATGTTTTAAGAACGAACGAAATAAACATAGATAGTGGAAACATAAAAGCTCTTAAGATTTCCGAATTAGGAGGAATATTTACAGCAATAAATATAGCAAAAAAGTCAGATTCCATTTTGCTGGGAGTGAATGATGAAGAACATGGTAAATTAGTCAAGCTTAGTTTTAATAAATACGACCCATGTTCTCCGGGAATGCAAAAACGATCTGAGTTCAACAAAACACTCCGTAATGCAACGCAGAGACTATTAAAACTATTTGATGAAGCCGTGATTCACAATGTGAACTTACCGATTCTCTCAAGAAGTGTTGAAACGGACTCCGAAGTAAGTCAATTGCGGATAGAAAAAAGAGCGTTAGAAAGTAAACTAAATCTCACTACATCAAAATTAGAAAGTTTCACATCAAGAATTTTCCGTTTTTCTGGAAGTTTGAAAAGAATACAAGAACAGCAAACTCAGCTTAAAGAAGTTTCGATAAAGAAAACTGTAACAGAAAATATGACATGTTCAGTAGACATCGAGACAGTCAGGAGTGAAAATGAAGACCTGCAAAGTCGAATAGATTTGTATGAAAATATTTTCAGAGGAACCATTTATGTTTTTTAGAGACCTTAACGGATACATCTCAAGAAGAAAATGAAAAATTACCTTATACACCTGCTTTGGATTTAGGTGACAAGGAAACCGACACAGATATGAGAACTACAACAGAAAAACTTTCTGTTACTACTGAAGAGACGGATCAAGAATTTAGAGAAAGAATGAAAAAAATTGCCAAAATAGCAGGAAAAACTATCTTCATTTGAAATATATCTGCAAAAAATTGTATTAATTTTTTTTTCAAGGTGGATGCATAATAAATTTGATGCTTTTATTACACATCAATCCTTAACTCTAAACTAGCATTATGAAAAAACTTATGTTACTCGGCATCCAAGATCCATTCGACCCACACTCTGCTCTAAAAAATAACTTATTTGAAAAATCTGTCAGATTTAATTTAATTTAATTTTTTTATGAAAATAACAACATATTTTACATAAATATATTTAATTACAATTTTTTATTTATTTTGAGTATGTCTATCCACATTTTTAACAACATAAAATTATCATAATAAGGATTTGAAATAATATATACATAAATACAATTTTATGGCAAAATATTGATTTGAATAATATCAATACTACAACCTACTTCCATTATCCATCAGAACACTCGAAAAACACTCTGCCAATAAACTAGCCATAAAAAAATGGATAATGGAGGTGGGTCGTTTACAAATTAATGGAGGAATGGATCAGGCCAACTAGATAGTCAGGGGGTTTCATGACTTTAATTTAGATCATATGCCTATATGTTATTCGTATATGTATTATATATTTTTTAATTTTTTTGTTTTCGAGTTTGTTTAGCCATACTGAAAATTTAATTCTTATATTATATTATTGATAAAGGCCAACTGAAATAAATCGTCTTAATATTAAGTCATAAAGTTTATTTCTTAGCTGAAGTACCTAGACATATGATGCGTCAGAGTGAAGACTGATGGGCCAAATTCAGCTCAACTGGAAGACTTGGCCAGAAACTTGGGAACTGCCCAGCGCTGCGATTCTACTAAGGTTTAAGACACTTCTGCGCATACGAATTCAGTACAAAATCGTAGCGCAGTAGTTTGAAAAAATTAACAGAATCGCAGCGCAGGAAGGAGACTTGTAGGAAAACCACCAAAATGATGTATGAACAATAAATTTTAAAAAATAGAGTATTGCTGGACAAAATTGTGTGAGACATAAAGGATATACACGGTGTAACAAAACTCGATGTACAAGCGGGAAACCAGTGAATCTACATAATAATTGGAGTCGATTTTGTAGAATTTTTTTATTTTATTTGACCCATAGTTTTCGAGAAAATTGAGTATGTATTTTTTTTCAGTAAATTTTTGCAAATTGTTATCAAATATGTATTTGGTCAAATTAATACTATCAATAAATAAAACAAAATGAAACAGCATTTTAATATAAATTTGTGCAATTTTACTCAATCTGCGGTACTAATTATTAAAAGTTATATGAGAAGAAAATTATTTTTTTTCAAGCTCAGATTTAAGTCACGCTACACATTCGACTCCAAATGTGATGTAGATTCACCAGTTTTCGGGCTTACTACAAGTTTTGTTACTCTATGTATAAAAGAAGCCTACTTTCGTTAATTGTATTTCATCAACATAACTATGAAAAATTGATTAAATACGCGGCAATGAATAATAGTTTTTAAATAAAAAAATTGTTTACGTTCAGAGACGTAAATGTTTATGTTCCTTTTGCATTTAAAAGGGAATTTGAAATAATACCAACGAATTCCTAGTAGAGGTAAGTAGGCGTAGTTGTCAAATTGTTTTGCATAAAATATTTTTTTGTGTTAACACACTGCGTTGACAGTTCTAAAACTCGACCTAATAACCTAAATGTCAAAATATGGTCATACATATTATACGATACGTCATTTGTGAAATAAAATATTGAAAAGTTATTGTAATATATGTCGCCAAGGCGTGACCCTTCTACGAGATACCGAGCAGATTATGAAGATCTGAGAAATCGCAGTAAGTCCCATTATTTTTTTTGTATAGACGGGAAATTTTGCATGATGTGTTGTGGAAAGTTCAAAATAACCTAACAGGTTGGTTGTTTTTCTGCTAAATTAACTCAACTTTAAGCTACTTATCTTTATTAATCGGTACCTTTAGGCCCCCATGTTGTATATGTATATTATATTTAAAAAACATTTAAGATTGTATAGTAATCTTGTTTACTTTTTTTGTGAATGTTACAATGTAGGGTTTTTGAATTTGTGCAATTGTTTACCTTGCTGAGGTGTTTTATAAGTACGACTTTACCTTAACAATAATCGGAATTGAGGCAATAGTTTTGGAATATAGGGTCCATCCTTGGACAATCTATCGTTATTCAAAGTTACTTACAATTTATAAGTGCCGTTGCTTTGCTATAATTCTTGAAGTATAAGTTAATGTAATTTGAAATTTAATAATATGGATATTTTATAACTTAGATATGCCCCATAGCAAAAGATTTGATTTTTGCCTTCACGATTTGACATTTTCAGCGGGACTATAAGAGGAAGCGTAGTCAGCTCGCCAGCTTTGTTCCTCTATACTAATGTGTTCCTCAATTTGATTTGAAATGTAATTTTTACGTGCTTTAGATATCTGCCAGAAGCGTGTTTGTATCATAAATTTTTTTGATAATTTATTTCTTAAAGTTGAATTATTACTAAATATAAAATTATACAAACAATCTTCTGATCGATATCTAAAATGTGTGAAAATGTGATAAGATATTATGTTGGCTTAAAAGAAAACTGTCGGCCATAGCTAGATTACTCATAATTATTGAAATAAAAATAATCTTTTACCACTCGGTTACGAAAATGAAAAAAAATCAGTTTTAGTCAAATCCACTCGCAAAAATGTAAATAAATCTTCTTCTGTGTTGAGGGAAAGCGAGCAAGAAGACGGTTTCCTGATCGATGTGTAGAGCAAATGATGGAGCTATCGGGGTACTTTCTAAGTGCTCCCATCAATATGACCCAGGACCGGTACAGTCTATTCTTGGGTGATCAGTGGACCAAGACAAAGAAGAAAAAGATGTTAACCTCACCAAATCAACCGTTGAAGTGATTAGTTACCTTTTTTTTTTAAAAAAAAAGTAACATTTGAGCTCTTATGATATACTCAAATATTTCGATTTCTGTCTGTTTTCAAATAGTCGGAAATAACTGTGCCAGAAAATAGGAAACAAGGTGTGCTGGGAATCGAACCTAGAGATTTTAGTCCGGAATCCCCGAATTTACCACTAGACCACAACCTTGTTCTTTTTGTTTTTATTGAGTGGAGGTCGCAAACTGTAGGTGGTACAAAACTAAAATTCATAAGTTAATAAAATTAATAAGTTATTTACAATGCTGATTTTTAATTAATTTATTTTTTATAAAAATTAAAATATTTGAGTTTTTTATTTTTTTTATTTTTTTAAAATATTTTTAACTTTATTTATTTTTTGAAAATTTTTATTTTCAAAAGAAAATTTTTTGTTTACAAAAAAAAACCAGAATATCACGTATACATAAGAAAAATAAACAAAAATCCCACCAAGGCATTAGCCTGTTTGTGATAAACTTAGTTAGTTCTTATGATAAACTCAAAAATGTCTATTCAGTTTTTTAAATGTTAAATTTAACCATGAATCATCACTAATACTTAAATAAACAAAGTAATTACTAACGTATTCTCTAAGGCTTAAGTATTACTCATTCTGATACTTTGCCATAGAAAACGAGATAGTTACTTAGTAAATACTACTTATGTATATTCATGATTACATTGTCCAAACAATGACTAAAAATTAAAACTGTTAAAACTGTTAAAACATTTATACTAAACGCCCTAAGGGAAAAAGATACAAAAAAAGCACCGTTTATTTATTTAATCAAAAAACAATCTTGAACAATTTATATTTTTCGTTCCTTGGTAACGTAATGAGTAAGACACGGCCTAACGACACGGAGGTTCTGGATTTGATTCCCGTTACGAGTAGATCACAAAAATATGGATGTTGTTCATTTTTTGATGTTGTTCCCCTCTGTTATTGGGCCTCCTTGCTTGTTGTGGTTACAATAAAAATTAAAAACACTTTAAAAAATTATTGTTTGCTCCAGGACTTGACTCTAGGTCCTTCCTTGACGCTTGATCTTTATTTAGAAGTTAATGAATATGCATCATAGCAACGATTGGTAAAACCTTCTGTCAATCAACTTTATTATGTAAATGTAACCAACCAAGTTTTAACAGGGACCACTGGAGAAATGGGATGGACACATGAAATTTTCAAATAATTTAAAGTCATAGTTAAATGAATTTGAACTGGTTTGTGGATTGAGAACTCCGGATTAGAATCTCTAGGTTCGAACCTCACTTCGGCACAACTTGTTTCCTGCTTTCTGACGCAGTTATTTCCGACAGTTGGAAAGCAGACCCAAAATCTAAATATTTGAGTATATCGTAAGAACTCGAATGTTTCTCTTTTTAAACAACATTTTTGAAATGAATACAAATACTTGTAGACAAATTACTGGATTATACCCATGCTGGGCTGATAGCAGATATTATTGATATCCCAACAGAGACATAGAAACTCTGGAAACGAATGTGGGTTATCTAGGCGTTTACAGGACTTATGACCTGTCATTGCTGGGTTAAGTGGCCACTTGACGTACTACAACATTCCCCATTCCGCCCATCATCTGATAATCAGATATGACAAAATTTCGGAACTACTATATATTGAAATTGTCTTCGTCGTTCCGCTTTACAGAATTTTTCTATGCTGGTGTCATCTGTCGAGAAGATTCCAAAGCATTTTTTTTTTGGCAATCATCTTTTATCAGTGTAGGTAAGACCCTACCGAGCTTTATCACTTACTCTAGAAGACGCCTGAAGATATCTCTCCAATTTTTTATTTTGCTTTATATTTTTAGGCCACTTAACCCAGCCAATGACAGTTCATAAGCCCTGTAAACGCCTGGGATAACCCACATTCGTTTCCAGAGTTTCTCTGTCTCTGTTGGGATATCAATAATATCTGTTTCTCTTTTTATTAAAAAAAAATTGGGATATATAGAAGTTTCAAATTCTTTCAAGGAATCCATTTACTGGATCAGACAAACCACACCTAGATAATTTCCTCCCCTGGCAGTGATAAAGTCTTACCGCCGCACCCAGAAATAGCATGACTTCGCTTGCTTATTAATCATGTCACAGACAAATCATTAAAATAACCTTTCCTATTAGTTATGGAAATTTCTAATATTACTTTAAATAAATTTCCACCAAATACCAGTACCTACCAGAATATACTTGGCACCAGATTTATTATTATAGTAATTGGAGGTAACTAGTACTACTTTCCCTTATCTGCACCTAGTAGTACTATTACATGAAGGCAAGATTATCAGTCTTACACCCAGCGCCAGTCCAGGGTACTATATGAAATATTTTATTCGAAAAATCACATTGAAATAAATAAATATTTCCCAAGCACAAGAACATGTTTCTTTTTTGGAGAGGAATAGCAAAATATTTTTTTTTATATGACATCTTGTATTTTTATAAAATTTTGTACACAAATTATTTATATTAAAAATATATAATATATATAATATTGACTCTGTAGGGATCAAACCCGCGAACCCACGCGGCGGACAAACTTGTAGATAATCGATTATTTGAAATAGATAACGGTGTATCGGCAGCGATAATCGATTTTTTTATAAAAGAACCATTGTATTTCAACAATATTTCATACAATGGTATAATTGTTATTTTTTTGTACGTTGTATATATATATTATATTAGCACTTACTGAAGAGTACGTACATATATATATATATATATTATATATATATATATATATTATATATATATATATATATATATGTACGTACTCTTCAGTAAGTGCTAATATTTATGTACATATTTGATGATGTAATATTCAGCATTTTCTTTTTCATCTGTCTCAATGACATGACAATAGAAATTCTACCTTTAACGTTTTTAGTGAAAAATACTCGCTGAGAAAAACACTTGAGCTTTTTAATAAGTCGGCTAATTTGAATGTCAATCTGTTTATTTGAGATAAGTGGAAAATGAAACGAACGCTATAATGAATAGTGACATTAGACCAGAGATTATAACGGAAGTTTGTCTGGGAGCTTTAATTAAAATTTAGGGATGAATAATTATACTCGTATTCAGCCAAAGTAAAGGTTAAATAATAAACTAATTTTATGAAATATTTTTTATTGAATATAATATCGGGAATGGTACCCGCGTCCTTGAATCGAAAATTTTACTATAATTTCGCTATGATTCTCTTGAGTATTGTAATTTTGCCACTTTTTCTGAAATGGTTGAGTTCCTCCATTAAAAAAATACCTTCATGTATCTATATTACGAGGAAGGCTCCGCTGGGCAGGATGTCGCAAGGATGGAGGACATCCGACCACTCAATAAGAGGCTCTTGATCTATAAACCAATGCGTCGAAGGAGTATCGGGAGACCTAAATTAAGGTGGTTGGATTGTGTGGAAAAGAACACAGCATCCTTGGACATTAGAAACTGGAAATAAGTTGCCGGAGACGCGAGTAGAGACGTTTCTTGGAGGCGGCCACGACGCTCAACGGGTTGTAGCGCCGGAGATTGGATTGGATCTATGTTATTCAGTAAATTCCCTTGTTTTTGAATTATGTAAAAAATGTCACTTTTTGTATATTTGATACCCTCTTACACATTGATTTACTTAGATTTAAACTGAACCCAAAAAATGAATGACACTTCAACTACGCCAAAACCTCCGACTCCGCCAGACGCGTATTCAGTATTTCTTTAGCCGGCGCCGGCAGAGTCGGACGTTCAGAAAAACATTCCGAAATGCCTTCCTTAAAACCGTGTATGGATAAAATTAGAAAAAAGATGTGCTGCGAACACGTGTTTTATTAAAACCGTTTATGGATAATAATTATGAGAAAGTTTGGTGCTACTTCAAACAGCCCTTCCACAAGTAAGTGTTCATTTTATATGGTTTCATGAACGCTCCTCTAAAATAATTGTTATTGTAATCCTATAGAAAGTTTTGCTGTCTGGGCGGATGCTTAATAGCAAACAGCCCGACCCACAAGAAAAGAAAAATTACTTTTTTCATAATTTACTTTAGATGCAAGGCAGATCTAAAATTCATGAACGCTCTTACTCGTAAGGAACGGGTTAGTATTGTACACTGTTACTGTACTTTCGTCTATATATAGCCCATATCTTTTCGCGGTATTTGTGGGCGGTAATGCTTGCCGGCAGTCGAACTGTCTTGAATAGGTATTTCCTCGTGTATTGAGGTGCAGAATATTTTGTCGTTTTTTTTTCTAAATAGGAATCTGCAAGGCAGATCTGTAAATATATTATATATCAATGCTCTTTACATTAACATATTTTAATTTTATTTGGAAGGCGCTACGACCATTTTTCTTTCGTCTCGCCCCTATTAGTGTGAAGAAGATAATGGCGACGCTATTTATTTTTAGGATGGAGGTAATGGCCGTACCAGTATGACTGTCCTGTGAATATCATTTGTCGAGTAAGAAGAGACGATAGTATTTGTCGTTTTATCATAGGACTATCCTCCACGAGATTGTACGCCGTAATCAAGGCTTTTTTTTAGACCAATCCGCTGTATTGGCGCGCTGTTAATAATTGTTTAACGGGAGGCGCTACGACCATTTTCTCCAAAATGCTTTCCCGCAAATGAAAAGAAGACCGCCAAATGGCGACTGTCAGCTGTACGCGTGAATTCGTTTAGTATAGATTATTTAATATATCTAAACAAAGGTTTGTCCTGTAACGTTGGCGCTTGTCGCATGTCGGGTCAAGATTTATTTATTTGACGATTCCACGACCAATACATAACTACCCTGTAGGGATGATTGCACGCCATACGGCCGTTAGACTAAGGAGAACTACATAGAGAATTGTTTTCATTTACCGTTTTGCGGGATTCGCGGACCCTCTTTTTCCCACGTAATGCTTAGCACTATTCATGAAACATAAAAATTCTGAAAAATTGGTCCATGCAAACATGTTCCAGATCTGATATTTTTAATTGTAACGACTTGTTTTTTTTTTAAATAAATTTATTTGATTGATAAAATATATCAGAAATTCAATATTGAACAACCAATATTTAATATTTTATATGAAATTTTTAACCCTTACAGATCTGTGCTAAAAGGTTCCTTAAAAAACGATGATGTAACTGACTGTTTCGCTAGCGAAGATCTCAAACGTTGAATGTGCAAAATTGTTTTCTTCTTCTTTTCTTATGCAACTCAGTCTGCATTAAGTACTAAAATATATTTGTGTATTTATTTATTATTTAATATAAATAATAAATTGTAAGCACTAAGTAATTTTTTTAACGTCGATTTTTTTTCAAAACCGTCCAAATCTCGCCGCATCGTGATGCGTTCAAAAAACAATATTTTTTATTTATTTTATTAAATATTTTTTTTACATGTGTATAGTTTGCATATAATTTTTTTACTCTATGAAATACCTCATTAGGCAAGTCTTGTGCTGGGGTATTATTTTCAATACTTTTTTTTCGTAGGTAGTAAATATTTATTTTATAAAAATATTAATTACAATATGTAAAAATATTATTATTAGGGTCCTCAATAGTCAGCACCTATCGTATAGGCCTTAAGTCCCTGACCTTTCCCTTCGACCGTTCTGCCTCGCGTTCTGCTCGCGGCCCGAGTCCCCATAGTCCCCAGTACGGCGGCGCACAGTAGGTTCAGAGTTCATCAGTTTCAAAGATTAGGAAAAATATCCATTTTCCCTTTTCTAGTATGGAGTATATTTTGAATAAATAAAGTTGATGCAGGACACTAATATAAGGGGAATGTAGAACAGGAACCCTGGCCTTGATTAACTTCACTTGACTTGTTTTGTTCACAATTTAAATAGTCAAAAATGTCGTGGCTGACTAGAGAGTCCTACCAGGACTGTGTATAACAGCACTGTATAGCAGCACTGTATAACAGCACTGTATAGCACAGCACTGTATAACAGCACTGTATAACAGGCACTGTATAACAGCACTGTTATTAGCAGCACTGTATAACAGCACTGTATAACAGCACTGTATAACAGCACTGTATAACAGCACTGTATAACAGCACTGTATACTTGGTACCGAGTTATGTGCATATTAAATCACCTTATTTACTTCTAATAGTTAGAGCTCAAAAGTTTAAATATTTTTTAAACGATATGAAGATGTTTTTTTGACAATGCATGGCAGACGCATCGGGATATGGTGTGTAGCACATAATATACATATTTAGTCAATCTTTATACTATGCTTGTTAGAGCTCATCTACTATTACTACAACTTTCCCTTATCCGCACCCAATGGTGCATAGGGCACTGCATTGGTACACCAAGTGCAGTTTATCTTGATCATTTTTATTACATGAAGGCAAGATGATCAGTCTTACGCTTCAGTACCAGTCCAAGTTATCACACATGAAATATTAATATGAAAGTCTCATGTAAATAAATATTTCATGTTGACCCCCTACGGGAATCGAACCCGTGACCTCAGGCACGGTAGCCAAATGCGACAACGCTACCACTATGCTACGAGGCGGACAGAGCTCATCAGATTGAACCGGGTTGTGGTCTAGTGGTAGATTCAAAGACTCCGGATTGGAATCTCTAGGTTCGAATCCCACTCTAGCACAACTTTGTTTCCTGCTTTCTGGCACAGTTATTTCCGACTATTTGAAAGCAGCCCGTAAACTGAAATATTTGAGTATATAATAAGAACTCAAATGTTTCTTTTTTACCTTAAAAAAAAAAAAAGTTCCTAGCATTCCAAAATAAATATCTTTATATATTTTTTTCAATTCCATCAGTTTTTATTGTGGTGCGCCCAAACCAATTTATTTATATGTTTTCTATAAATTATAAAAATACTTTTATTAATTGTTTTCTATTAATTTTAAAATTCCAATGTGTATGAAGCTCGATTTTCGGACACTGTGCGGCGGAAAGTGCTATGTATTGTGATCACCGTGTGACATTTCCATTGTATCGGATACTGGGCGGTTGCGGGTCGCGGGTGGCGGGTGCCGCCTAGTTTTATACGGCGACTAATAGGACAGGACCCGTATGCTGGATATGTAGCACTTTTTCACCGGTGATGAGGGACATTTTGTCGCCAGAGATGTGGGACATTTTGTCACCTGAGAAGTGGGACATTTTGTCACCTGAGACGTGGGACATTTTGTCACCAGTGATGTGCGAGATTTTGTCGCTAGAGATATGGGAATATTTTCTCACGTGTTGTTTTCTCCATGCTTGGTGGTTCTGAAGCTGAATATTATAGTCGTTGAGTCAATCTCGGCTGGGATCTGTATACAATATTATATACTCCACACACATACCCACAACACAACATACACATGACATAACTTAACCACTTTGTATACTATTGTTTGCTCACTTCACGCCTTTAGAAAATTTGTCTTGTACATTGTGTTGTCCACGTAATTGGTGTTATGTTGTATATATTACCTTAAATTGAAAATTTTTAGTTAATTGTACCAAACTTAGCACTGTGTGCACAACATTAAAATATTAATAAATAAAATATCCGGTGGATCAAAAAGTTTGAAATAATCCTAAGATATGGAATTAGTACGCAATAATGTGAACCATTCATAAAAAGCTTCATCCTTTTCAGACATCTGCTAAAATTTCAGCCGTTTTTGTTTGCGCATTTACAAGTTACAGCGATTTCACATAACCGCAGTGTTTTTGAAGTCGAGTAGTTCCAGCTTCAGGCCCCAGTACCTACATAGAGCCAGGCTCCGGTACAAGTAGTGGAGCGTAGCCCTTTCGTAGAATCGTCTCCTCGACCTTTCTACCACTCCCTCGGGAATAGTGCTGCAGAACCTCCGTACAAACTACTCTACTTCATTAGTAAATAGCATTAAGAAAATACCACGCTCGTTAAAATACTGGATATCTGTTTCACCACTATATGTATAGCTGTAGGATAACTAAATGGAAGTTTTAGCCATTTTTCCAAAAGGTCTTTTGCACATTGCATTCAAATAAAATTTCGTCTGAATTGATAAGGAACCAAAAGCAGTTTAATTCGTTATCTATCAACTTCAATTTATTTTCTGAGGTATAAGAAATTCCAGATAATCTATTAAAATACATTTTTTTATTGTTTGCGGTAATTACGAATACAATGAAAGCCCCACCCTTTCCCTAGACTGCTTTAAAGACTATTGAGTCTTTTTTCAGTCCAGCCAACTCTACCGATTTTTCAACAAGCTAAACCGCGATTTTAAGATTGTTTAGTGTGATAAAAATACGCATGAATTAACGTTATGTACGCGAACATTGCCCTACACTGTCTCGGGCTTATGTATTATAATTTGTCATTGTTTCCATCACCCAAACCAACCAGAGTCGGCCCAAATTAACAGTAGTAGGGTATGTTAGTTTCTACCCCGATCATTATTTATTAGTATTTACTACCACCCGTGTGGATACCGTTATTTCGCCTCGCCAGGCTCCCCATCCCACCCGTGCATCCGTGGTCAGCGTCTCAATGGAGGGGGGATTAGGAAAAAGAGGGGAGGGGACAGAACGCATGTGTGCATCTCACACTATCATCCTATCATCCTATCTGGCAGACACTATTTCATACGTCCCCTGCCGTACCTTATCACAATACCTAAAATTACGAATTACTTTAAATTTTAGATAAATTTTCTTAGTTGGCTGATTAATCATTCGACGTAAACATAGTTTATCGGGATGAATTGCCGCGCCAACTATTCATCTCAATTCATAAAATCTGGTCTCAGCACTCAAGTACCTACTGCCATTTTCCTTAATTAACGTTGATTTACCCGATGACAGCCTTTACATTTTGTATATTTTACCTATTTGTTTGTCTTTTTACATAATGAGTTATTCTTTTCAATTAAATTTTCCTAAACCATTAATACAGCATGGTATTGCCGCCACCTTTGATTTCGTATTAAATGGAATTATTTGGAAGTCTACTAGTCGTATTCGTGCCAACACTGATGGCCGGAGGTGAGCTTTGATTGGCAGCCATCTTGGGATGACCCATTTACTGGGAAGCGGAAGGAAGAGGGTCCGGACTGACTTTTTACACAACACCATACTTTTTATTTATAAACCACCCCCTTTATTCAGAATAGTTCATTCAGCGGATTCCTGGCTATTGGGGATATTGTATTTCACTAAGTGGGAACACTGTTGACAATAGTAAGGACTAATAAAAGTACTAACGATCCACCCCCTAAGGCTTATTTTCAATTTACCGTGCCGTTCACGGAAAATGCACAACAATTCGCAAAAGGAGTTCACAATACTAACCCATCCTTACGACGATTGTTCTACGAATTTTCAAAATTTCACGTTACGTGTGTTAGTTGCGTTAGGCTTTTCAGTTCATTAAAAAAAATCACACCTTTATTTAGAATCGTGTATTCAGCGGATTCGACTGTAGGGATATATGTATTTCAATTGGATCCAAAAAAAAAAAAAAAAATTGGAAAAGAAATTTTTTTGTTTACAAAGAAAATACATAAAATCACATATACATTTAGAAAAAAATATCAAAATCCCACCAAGGCATAGCCTGTTTGTGGGTATACTGTGAAAGTCAAAGTGAATGTGTTCACACTCTTTCAAGCAGCATGCACGAGGCAAAAGAGAAAAAGATAATTGAAAAAATACAAGATATTGATATTGATACAAAATACAAGAAGAAGATGAAGGGAAATAATTATAAAACATAAAATAAAAAATATCGGAGATTATGTTATTGTTATGGTCTTTATAGTAAGAATGATTCTACCTTTACACTATGTATCCAACTTTGTGTTAATTTTTTTTAAAATATGAAAAATTAGGAAAAATTGACAATGCCATTTTATTGTCAGTTCAAATTTTTTAAATAAATTAAACTGGGGGCAATAAAATGTGCTTTGTCTCTGAGCAAGTCGTGAAATATACTTATAAAACTAATAACAATCCATCCGAAAGTTAGCCTAGCTTGTTTATCACTCATCACCTATCAAAATTAAAACATAATATATTATTTTCTGCTTTTATTTTCCAATTGATTAGGTTTATATCACATTGCATATGTGTGGTACGTAGAACCTTTATGATATGATTCTGCAGAATTTCCTGGCACAAGGACTTAAAATCAATATTACCTACGTCACCTAGAGTGCTTGGATATTTACTTACGTATCTACCATTATAATAATATGTACATAGTACAATATATATATATATACTAACTATATATCAGTAGATTGTTAGTTCTAAGCTCTAGGAACATTTCCCCGTTCCGTATCTTCTTTGCTTCCTAGACCAAGATATATACGAGACTTATATTATTAAACGGAATTAAAACGTTGACATGACCTACCTCATATTGTATGTCTTGTATAATATTATTTGTGGTTCTATATCGCGTGTCACTGCAAAGCCTTAAATCGTTTTTCTTCAAAATATAACATAAGATATGGCTCTTCGACTCAAGGCAATGGGAATATTCAGCCAAACGTAAAATGACTGCCATAAAGAGTTAAATCATACAAGTTTATGTTCTCCGTTGTGCTTATGCGACCGTCTTACAAGTCCGCAGTACGTAATAGGGAAGGAGAAATGTATTTTCATGGGAAACATAATTGAACTTGGCAGATGTTTAGTTTTGTTATCTTAGGAGATACGGTCCACTAGAGTTCACAAGAAGAGCAGAACTAGTACTATGTTATTAGTGTGATGTCAGCTGGTTTTGTCGTCCAAACGGTGGCCAATGTCTTAATAAAACGTTGATGACAACATACGGCTGCATAAATACTAAAACTTGAGCTTCTTGCACAGTGTTATCTTAGGTATGGTTTATCTTGCCTTCATCTTACAAGATCAAGATACACTGCACTTGGTGTACCAATGCAGTGCCCTATGCACTATTGGGTGCGGATAAGGGAGAGTAGTAGTAGAAGTGGGTAGGTAATTTTTAATATATTTAATACTACAGGAAAACCAACAGTCAAAAAACATTATAAACAAACATTAAAAGAAAACAGAAGTAGACCAATTAGAGGTTCTCAAGGTAGCAACAAAAATAGGCAAAAAAGAAAGAAAAGTATTATCATCATTCTACTACAAACAAATTATGTAATGTATCATAAACTCAAAGGTAGAAAAGAAAGAAAAAAAAATCAACAAAAACGCGAAATAAGTGTGACTCACTTCGGATATGCAAAACGCCGCACATCACCATGGTGATTCTCACATAAACTATGTTCAATACGTATGTCGCCATATCCCTATCCGTTAGTAGGTTACCTTTCTATACAAAAAAATCTCGTTAGTGCATGGGAGTTAAGACCAGATTAAGTTTTCTGAAATAATTTAGATTGGAAAGAATTTTAACCCGAGCTTTCGTTTGAAAGTATGTACCAGTTACATTTGTAATTGCACTCGGGATAGGTTCTAAACATTACATGAAAAAAAACGATATCTTGATAAAACGATGTGAAAAAGAATAATGCAGTTTGAAAGATGCCAGTTAGATTTTAAATTTTCTAAACCAAACGATATTTGAAATTGTGTAAAATCACATCTAGGGATTTATGTACAAATCGTTATCTACCTTCGTTAATCGACATCGCTTATTTTGAGATATTGTGTAAAATCACATCTTAACTGGGAAAGTTAATGAAAATTACACTAAAAGACAATGGCCCATTCGATGGCCTATAGCTAATCCACAGCCTTCCAGATTAGTCGCATGTTGGCGGGAACATGATGAATTACAAGTAATCTTCATTTCCCTGAATTATCTTACCCTTTAGAGCTGGGTATGTGGCGGTAAGAAGGGATTGGTTTTTGACTAAGAGTTTTAATTGAAATTCTAATTTGGAAACAAGGCTGGCGCTCTTTGTTCCTCGTGTCATTTAAAAGCGTTATGCTGGTCGTTAGGCGGAGTAACTTCACAAAACATGATGTCACAATGCTTTGTTACAATTTGGTGTGAGGTATTGTTTGAATAATTTAAGTAATCACTAGTACAAATTAGAAACTTCTTTTAATGATTTCCGACCAGACCTTCCTAAACTTTTCCAAATCTCGTCCTGGTTTCGTGTGGGTGTGCAGAAAGTTAGGTACTGGTATTTGCTTTTAGGGCCTAACAAGTGAAAATAGGTCGAAAGATCGTAAAAAATTCAAGTAATATGGACCCGGGTACATGTTCTAACGCAATCTCACGAACGTGAATACCGGACTAAAATGGTTGTTGGTGTTATTTTCTTTAAAACATGCGTGCTAAGTCCTAATATTAAATAAAGGGAAAAATATACTTTAACATGAAAAACCATAAAAATATATCGCCACAAACGTGAATTCCTCTATTTTCATACAAAGAATGTTTTCGATTTCAATATAGGTCGGTAAGTAATTTTTCATTTTATAATCAGTTGACATTTGATTTATGTACCTAAATTGGATTAGATACCAAAATTTTTTTGTTATTAAAATGAAGAACTACAACGTTCCACCCCACATAAAATAGCTACGATACTGGTATATGATAAAAAGCAATACGATAATTTACTACCAACTACCAATATACATAACCATGTGTTCTATTACAAATAAAATTTGCAAACAAGTATTGAATTATGTCATTCTGTTTTGTGTAAATATTGCCTCTTCTGAATATTGGGTGTGTGAGGTAAAGAAGAATGGGTGCGTTTACATTATTAAGTAAATATTTCATTTCTCCATCCGGTTTTCTGTGCGCAACACGTTTATCGATCAATTAAAATAATAGCTTCCTTGTACAACATTTATTATCATTTTAACTGTGCACACATTCATTTGTACAAAAATATATAAAATTTTAAGAAATTCGACATAATTTTACTAAATTACGCTTCTACACCAAATCGTAGTCCGTCTGATTTCTAAGTTAATTTATTTCTTAATATTTTTTAATTCGTAATCCGTCTGATGATACAAAAATTATTTTACTACACGAAAAATTCATTTAAAATACTAAGAAAAATTTCCCTGTTCGTTCTATTCCGTAAATCGGGGTGTATGGAAATAGCGGGATGAATAGAAACAAATGCAGAAAAGTTGTTGAAAAAACGTGGTGAAAGAAGAAGAAGAAGAATTATTGTATCATAATTTGAAAAACATCTCTCGAAAAAACAATTGTTTGCACGGGTAGGTAAATACCGGAGACACGAATTGAAAATAGACATCACACCTCTTTTTAAACATAATATTAGATAAAATAAATTAATAATCATCGTCTATTGCTTAAATTGTGAATTATTTACGCTGTAACGACAAAAGATCAATAAAATTATACGATTTTTTATTTTGTTAAACTATATGTAGCTTACCCTTATGTATGGTAGTGAAGCGTGGTGTTGGAAAAAGAAGGATGAAAGTAGACGGAATGCTGTTGAAATGCGATCTCTCAGGCGAATGTGTGGTAAGACTATGTATGATAGGTGTACAAATGTCGAAATTAGAGCAAAGTGCAAGGCTGAGATAAGCATTATCGACAAAATTAAGAAAGGGCTTTTACGATGGTTTGGTCATGTGGAGCGAATGAGTGATAAAAGAACGGCTAAAAGAAGTTTTAAATGCAAGTGTGCCTGGATGTAGAAGCTGAGGAAGGCCGAAAAAGAATGGCATGACCAAGTACGACAAGTTCTTGAAAGTGGACATGTGAAAAGTCGGAATAATCGGCGTATGTGCACGAGAAGATGTATGAATGTAGAGGAAGCAAAAGAAGTCTGTCAGGACAGAGTGGTATCGCTCTTATCCTCTCTGCCTCCCCTACGGGGAAATTGCGTGATGGTTAGTTAGTTAGTTATATGTAGCTAAAGTAGTGTTATTTCTTAGTGGTAAAATCATCCGTTTTCATTTGTAAAAAATCGAAAGTTGAGATTTTGGCGTGGGGGTGGTTATGGATTTGACTAGATTATTTATCCTTCTATTATAAATATTGTAATATGTAGATAATAGAAACATCTATTTGTTGATAAATAATAAGGCCACAGGGTTAAAACGAATTTAACTGTACTTAGTATTTGGTATTTATGAATAGCCGGGGACGTTATCTGCTTGTCACAATCGTGATCAACATACATCGTGCTGGCTCTATTTCAGACATATTCCTGCCAGTCTGCAGTCCCTGGAGTGTTCTTCTCACTACTTCGTGTCCATTTCATATTACATATTACTATGGTGTACGCCCGCATCATATTTCATATCTAATTTAGCTAATTTGGATACACGATGATCTTTTCTTAATGAAAAACGCTATTATTGTGCGGTTTGCAATTTTAAAATATTGTGTATCCTAAGCTTAGTATGTAAACAATCAATTTGTATGCATAAATGATACCTGATATAATATATATGTGAAAAGTAATAATTTTTGACAAACCTGATTGAAGATATAAAATAAGTTGATAATACTTTTTGCTTTGAAGTCCGTGTACATCGTCAATTAATGCATAATATGTTTTAATACCCACGTCCAAAACTAAAGCTATTATGTGTTATCTATAGTTTTTTTATAGTAAAGAGCCGAGTTTTATTAATTTTTTTTTTTTTTTTTTTATTTTTTCAAAAGAATTTTTTTGTTTACATAGATATACATTAAAAACACATATATGTACAATAAAAAAAATATATATAAACAAAAATCCCACCAAGGCATAGCCTGTTTGTGGGTATACTGTGAAAGTCATACAGTGTGCACGTGGCAAAAGAGAAAGATAAAGTCATGTAGAAATGGAAAAATAACAGATAATGTAAACAAGATAGTTAAAAAAAGAATGAATACAAGGTATTGGTATCTTTATACCGGAAGAAGAAGAGGGGAAATAATTATAATATATAAAATGAAAAATTACGTAGATTATGTTATAGTTATGGTCTTTAAAGTGGTCTTTAAAGTAAGAATGATAATTTTTTACACTATGTATCCAACTTTGTGTTAATTTTTTAAAAAGATGATAAAAACGTAGATTTGAAAATCTGATTAATGCCACCTTTTATTGTCGCAAAAAAAGAATTACTTAATTGATAACGACACGTAGATAAAACCTGTCAGTTTTTTATTAATTTCCACCTTGTAGGTCGCAGATACGTCGCAAAACAACCCAAGCTTGAAAGCTTGAAATATCCTTAATCAATTGTGCCCACTTTCAAGCACTGAAAACTTGAAACCCAGTTCTCGCCTTTTACCGAATATACACAATATTATATATTCTTATTTATATTTACTGAACCCGAATAATTCTAGATGACAGCATTTACGCATTTAAGATTGTCATAATTGTCTATGCTCTACGATTAAGATGATTGTCTTGAGTGACAGATTCGTTCATTTTTTAGGTATCGAGGGCTTAATAATGAATACGTAATTAGACCGGGTTGTAGTCCAGTGGTAGATTCGGGGATTCCGGATTAGAATCTCTAGGTTCGAATCCCACTCAAACCCAGCACAAATCCCAGCACAACTTGTTTCCTGCTTTCTGGCACAGTTATTTCCGACTATTTGAAAGCAGCCCGAAATTGAAATATTTGAGTATATCATGAGAGATCAAATGTTTTTTTTAAAAAATATATGTGTATTTACCTGATAGTCAAAACGCCTCACCTTTAAAATCGTGAGATTTTTCTCCGCAGTTTGTTGTATTTCTCAAACTTATTTGATTTTAGTTAACTTTTAAGTATCTAAAACAGCAAACTGCGGCTAAAAAACCATTAAATTTTGTCTCCTGAAAAACTACGATTTTGAAAATTGGTCTATTTTGCTGTCAGGTACGGATTTTTTATGAGCTTGTTAAATTTACCTAAGATTTCCAGCACAATATAGTTCTTATCTATCCTAACAACTTAGTCAATTTTACAGCATTCCATCGTGATTACAAATATTTATATTGATCGTGTTTTTCATTCATGGTATTTCATAAATTCTAACGATTAGAGGAATTAAAAGAAACAACAAAGTTGAAACCGAAAATGACTATACATGGTAAACTGTGTAGCTCAACGTGCTAACCAATGAGATGAAAAAATGGGTTAATTTTGTTGAATCAACATTGCCATTTTGATAAGTAGTGTATTCTGTATACCTACTAGTGAAAAATAATTTTTAGTTGTTGACGTAGAAAGGGGTTAAAATACACTTAACAAGTTATTATGGGTTGTTGGATGATTTATTTGGAATAAATAAATAAATAAATAGAAGTAAGTAGGTATCTATGGCGTTACAGGGTCAGTTCCAGCGTGGCTCTCTAAAATGCGAATAATGAAAGTGATTTTTTTCGCAATACATACAACGAATTTAGAGTTTTTTTATTCTGCCACCCCATATCACACACACATATCAACAGTGTAAAAAGAAACAAACAAAATATAATTACAAGATAACCAACTAACAAACCAATAGGGTATAAGATAAAATCTTTTACGTGTGGGTTAGTGCATACCTACATAATTTTAAAAAATTCGGTCTTTTGCTGCACTAAGATTTTCACTTTCATTTATTTTACTCATTGATTTATTAATACACTTAGATTTGAACTGAACCCAAAAAATGAATGACACTTCAACTCCGCTAAAACCTCCAACTCCGCCAGACGCGTATTCAGTATTTCTTTAAACCGCCGACCGAGTCGGACGTTCAGAAAACATTCCGAAATGCCTTTATGTGTAGTGAAACATTGTAAAAACCGTACGGATAAAATTAACAAAAATGATGGCGTAACTTTCCACATGTGTTTATTTATATTTGTTTACATAGCCTAAAATAATTATTATTCAAAGAAAGTTTTCTTCTTAAATAATAGCCAACAGCCCGTCCACAAGAAAAAAAAAAGTCATTTTAGATGCATGGTAAAATTCATAAACGCTCCTCGTAAGGAACGGGTTAGTATTGTATACTGTTACTGTAACCCTATATATAGCCCATACCTTTTGCGGTGTGTGGGCGGATGCTGCCGGCAGTCAAAGGGCTCTGATAGGTCGACCCGTGTAAGTGTATTGGTAAGAATTAAAGGTGCGGAATCTTCGTGTCATTACTTTTTCTAAATAATTTACTCTGCAAGGCAGATCTAAGTGTATTATAAATCAATGATTTTACTCGTAAAGGTAAGCTACTAAAAAAGGTAATGGTAAACAAGGTGAGAGCCGTACGTCTGATGTGTTACATCTTATTTAAATAGTTTGAGCACCTGATGTAAGATTACCTGATCACCAAGTTTTTCGCAATAAATGTGCAGTGGTGTGTAGTTCGAACTCGCGAGCGGTACCCGCCTGTCACATGGCGCCCGTACGCCGGCGCTGATTGGTCGATGCCGGCAGGACTGTGCGCCTCAGTACGGATCCGTCCGTCCTCAGCCCGCCACCGGCCGCCATTTTCCCGCTTTCCCGCCGAATTGTTTTCCCGCGCGCGCCGAACTTAAAATATTCTTGCCAGTGCATATCACAAATCTCGCGACTATTTTTACAGGTATGAAACCGGACTCGAATATAAATATCCCACGTCACCAAAATATTTGTACATATTATAAGTTCATGTTGCGAATAAAGTGAAGTTTCTTGTGGGGTTCATCAGTATCCAAGCAAAAAAGTTTTTTAACATCATCTAAGTTTTTTTCGCTGCACCAAAGCTTTTTATTACATTATTTGCTTTTTTTTCATTAACAATATTTTAATTAGACGCCTCAGGTGAAAAAAAATTGTAATTTAATTTAATTTATTATCTGTAAGGATATAAAATGAAATATAAATTTTAATTTACTTATTGTGTAGGTAATTTAAAATAAAATTATACTGGCTAAGAAGTGTATTTCATTCATATTACTGCAACACAAATAAAAGAGTTTGGCTTTAAATATATGCAATCTGTACATTTACTATTATTAACTGAGGCGTTTAGTACTTATATTATTGTTAATGATTAATGTTATAACATCTTATATTTTTAATTTTCTAAATCGTATCGCGAACAAAGTATTCAACTTTCTTCAAAATCTATAATTACCAATGCATTATATGTTTTTTTACATCTAAAACACTCTTAAATGATTCGACCAGTACTTCATCTAATTTGTTTCAAAATTACTTAATTCTCAAAAACGTATGGCAACGACTTAATATGTTCTTTAAAAAATGCGGTATTTTCACTTATAAAACAATTACTTTAGAAATTTTTAAAGTCAATCCAGAGAATGTAATATAATATTTATGTTGATCACAAATTATTATGTTTGTTGAAGAAAATCCGGTTTCTTAAAGTATGAAGAAGAAAACTAGTTTTATCTGTCAAATACACAGATTTAAATATTGACGAGGAGTTGGGAAACAAATCAAACAAAAATAGAAAAGATATTTGCGAAAAAATATTCACTATTATTTAATTTGTTTTTGTCAAGATGACAAACAGTTTATGAAAAACTTCCTTATGTAAGAAATATAATGAACTTTTTTTTATGACGATGAAACAGTTTTCTCTAAACACACAATTTAATCTGATACATAAAGTAAAAAATGTTTGACCCAATGACCTAGTGCCCATGTGACGGGATTTTATGTTACGAACACCTTTTAAAGTAATCTCGCCACTGCAATGCAAAAGATTCCAATAATTAACTTGTCTCTCGATCCAGCGCTCTCAAACGTTCAAAATAAAAGAAATACAATTTTTTTTTCTTAAAAATATATGTTTTCAAGAACATTTTAGAAGAAAATATGCATATATTCAACATTTTGGGTCGTGTTCAAATACTCACATATCTGGATTTACAAAATCAAACATGTTACCTGGTGTGGATATTCGCTAATAAGCGGAATGGAGAATGTTGTAGTACCTACATAAAGTGGCCACTTAACCCAGCCAATGACAGGTCATAAGCCCTGTACACGCTCGAATATCCATATTCCTGAATTTGAAAAAATTCTACCTCATCTCTGTAGGGATATAAAAATTAAAATATTATATGCAAATATTGTTTAAAACCAAAGACTGTCTATAATTTTTTTACCATAAGCTACCCTATTGTATTTTCTGAATTAAAACTAAATGTAGGTAAGTAGGATATACTTAATGTCAGTTTTAGAAAATCGTAGAATATCGATAGTAAATTGTCTATTTTATTTCGATTCTGTTTATGTTATAATTTTTGAAAGGGAAACAGTTGGAAAATACTGTTTCAATCGTAAATAGTTCGTCAATTTATTTTATTGTTAATTCACCAATATAACTTTTAGCAATAAACTGACAGAACGAAAGAAGACGTGACTAATGTGACGAATAGCGGATGTGAGCTATGTATATTTATTCCTGGTTTCCAATACATCGAGTTGATCAAAGAATTCGGGATTTCGCGTATATATATAATACACATTTCCTCGCCAGTTTTGCGATGAAAACGTTTGTTTTCACGGCCGAAGAAACTGTAATAATGCGGTGATGTAAAATTTTCCGTTCGTTTGCTAAGATTTTTAATTTTGCCCTTACATTAATATAAGGATTAAAATAATTAAAAAAATGGCAAAATCACATCACGGTTAGGTACAAAAAAATAACTCAAATTCAAGAAATATTTTTTTTCATTTTTGTTTTTTGATTTATTTTCAAATATTTTTTTTTGTTTACATGGATATAAAATATAAACGAAAATCCTACCAAGGCATAGCCTGTTTGTGGGTATACTGTGAAAGTCAAACAGTATGCACGTGGCAAAAGAGAAAAATAAAGTCATGTAAAAATGTAAAAAACAGATAATGTAAACAAGATAGTTTAAAAAAAAAGAATACAAGATATTGGTATCTTTATACCGGAAGAAGAGAGGGGAAATAATTTATTATAATATATATAAAATAAAAATTACGTAGATTATGTTATAGTTATGGTCTTTATAGTAAGAATGAATCTACCTTTACACCATGTATCCAACTTTAATATTATTAATATTAGGTATGAGTTTATTTAAATCATGTACTTAATTTGTATGTACAAGAGTTTTCTTCCTGTGGTGTGTTACAAGGTATCAGGCTCTCGGCGTCTTGGACGTCCACTGTTGACAATTCGCCGGCAGTTTGCGTCAGAGCTGCGGGACGTGGACTTGACTTGAGAGGATGCACGGGAGCTGGCGGCCGATCGCTTGGCTTGGAGGCAATCTGTGGAATCCATATGCTCCATACAGGGAGCGGATATGGTATGATGATGAGTGTTTTCTTAAAAGTGGTCCACTGTGATTAATAACCTGACGAACACACACAAAATAGTTTCATTTTAGTTTTTGGTGTCCTAAAATGAATACCATAAATGTTTGTCTGGTAGCATAGTGGTAGCGCATTTGGCTGCGTGCATGAGGTCGCGGGTTCGATACTTATTAGCACGTGATTTTCATGTAATTTCATGTGTGGTCTTGGACGTATGTCTGGTCATCTTGCCTTCATGAAATAAAATGATCAAGATACACTGCACTTGATGTGCAAATACAAATGCAAGAATGCAGTGCCCTATGCATTGAAGTAGTGGTAGTAGTAGTCAAATGACTAGCTAACATGGAAACGTTTAATATATATTATCTATTTACAGACAATAGATAACCCCGTAAAACCTGAAAACTAAAGTACTAAAACTTTGTACAGACACGTCCGAAGCTAGAGCAGGTGTGATAACTTTAATACCCCAAGGTAATACACCAAAACTATCGATGCACCTCTCCAATGCAGGTCTCTATATGAATTATTAAATGGTTAATGGCAATGAAACGTTTAGAAATAAACCATGAATTTTTAAGAAGAAAATAATCAATTTTTGTATTTATACCTTGATTGAGTGGTACTACTAACCATTTCCTAGCGGAAAAAAAACTTAAACGATTAGATAATTAAAAAATTCTGTTATTATCTCCTTTTTTTTAAAATATTCAACTTTTATGTTATCCGTGTAACAAAACTCGATGTACAAGCGGGAAACCAGTGAATCTACATAATAATATTCGGTGTCGATTTTGTAGTTTTTTTTTTATTTGACCCATAGATTTCGAGGAAATAAAGAATTTTTTTTTCAAATTGTTATCAGGTATAATTTATTTAGTTAAATTAATACTATCCATAAAAAAAACAACAGCAAAAATCGAATTTTAATAAGAGTTGTGCAATTTTACTTAATCTGCGGTACTTATGAAAGCTTACACAAGAAAAGAAAAATTAACACGCTCAGATTTAAAAGTTATATTACACATTCGACTCCAAATATGATGTAGATTCACCAGTTTACGGGTTGTACTACGAGTTTCGATACTCCATAAATATATACCTGTCTAGTTTTAGGAAATTTTCGTTTTTTCCCCTACTTTTTGAAAAGCATTTTTGACTTTCCGTAAAATTTCAATGTGCGTTTCTTTTTAAATAACCATGTAAAATTTTAAAATGAAAAATAGTAACAATTCCGAATTTTCATCTATTGCACACGTTAATTTTTATCGTACCTACGTGTCCTTTAAATACATCGATGGGTAGCAAAAAATAAATACCTAAATGTGGACCTTACAACCTCTGTATATTAATTACAGGTACTACGTAATTATGTAATTGTATGCCTACATAAATAAAATTAATAACATATTATTCTACTTTCATATTTTTCACTTATTGTCAGTTCTGTTTCCGCTTTTCTAATTGATTGATTATTTTAATGTACTTTCTTCTGTTAAATAGATAAATGTACGTTTAGATAAAATATTTGAATACTGTTGTTAATACAAACAGAGGAAACACAATACAGTAAATGTACTGGGACAACAAAATAATTATCATTGATTACACATACACTATAACAGCGTTGTTATAGTGTATGTGTAACTCACAATACTGACTAAGTAGTTAATTTAAATGACACAACTATGATCACATTTTAAGTAAAACAGTATTGTAATTTTTCCAGTAACTCCATTTTCGCCAATTTATAATTTGATAACCACTATTTTATAATTTGATAATTTTTTTTACAATGAAAAGCCCCACCCTTTCCCTAGACTGCTTTAAAGACTATTGAGTCTTTTTTCAGTCCAGCCAACTCTACCGATTTTTTCAACAAGCTAAACCGCGATTTTAAGATTGTTAGTGTGATAAAAATACGGATGAATTTACGATTATGTACGCGAACAAATGCTTTCATTGTACCCCTACCACCGTCTCGGCTTATGTATTATAATTGTCATTGTTTCCATCACCCAAACCAACCAGAGTCGGCCCAAATTAACAGTGGTAGGGATGTTAGTTTCTACCCCGATCATTATTTATTAGTAATTACAACCACCCGTGTGGAGACCGGTATCCCGCCTCGCCAGGCCCCCCCATCCCAGACATCCACCCGTGCATCCGCGGTCAGGATCTCAATGGAGGGGGTATTAGGGAAAAGAGGGGAGGGGACAGAACGCATGTGTGCATCTCACACTATCATTCTATCATCCTAACATATATACAAAATCAAAAATGTTACCTGGTGTGGATATTCGCTAATAAGCGGAATGAGGAATGTTGTAGAACATAAAGTGGCCACTTAACCCAGCTAATGACAGGTCATAAGCCCTGGAAACGCTCGAATATCCATATTCCTGAATGTGAAAAACTTCTACCTCATCTCTGTAGGGATATAAAATGAAATATATACCTACTCCCTTCTTGGGATAAAATCCAGATTTGTGTATAAGTATTTGAACACGCCCAAAATGTTAACAAATAAAAATTACACCTTATTCCTAATTATTTAAATGTTTATATTCCGTATTTTAATCTATAAGTACCTATACTGAGACGGCTTGCAGTTAAAATTCTGTCGACCTAATTTGAGATCTAAATTAAGTTTTTTCAAATAATAATTGGTTTATCAATAAAATTTTCTACCTTAAATTACAGAAAATACGAGTACAGTTTAAAAATACCTGTCCTCAAGACACCACACACATGATTAAGCTTTGCGTCTGTGCTTTTATTTGAATACTACTTATTCATTCCCCAAAATAATATCGTGCAGTGCACAAGAAATGCACCAAATCTGTCATCCAAGAGAAATATAAATATATTTAAATTTACGACATTGCACATGTTCCGGTCCAAGTTTAAATAATAACTGAAAAAGCAATAGTTTTCTTCATTCAAGTATGGCTGAACACTGAAAAATCGAACGGTTGCACGTCAACACTAGAATTTTATGAAATTTGCAAGTAAAATTGAAATGCTCGATTATCATTCTGTAAGGTAACACATATCACTAGACAACTTTATAATATAAATCGGCGGTCTGGAAGTGAATAGTGTTGGCAACTGCTCATACACGTAATCAACATAATAGTATTCTGATGCGTGCATTATTTCTCACACGAGGACACACACATGTTTAAATTATTGTTCATTCCTATTTTTATAGTTTGTATTTATAGAACGACGTATTTTCTTTCAAAAGTCGGTTTTTGTGTGCTGGTTACTAAAATCGCGAAGTCCGGTGAATGTCCAAATAACTCAATTATAAAAATATTTTTCGCTAGATACATCGTTGGTACAAAAATATGGTATTTTACTAGGTATACATTATGATATGTAACGTTTGTTTATTTTCATACGTATATTTAGTATATCGCGAATCGTATCGACTAATTTTGGTTTCAATATTGTCCTTCAAATAATTGGGTTATTGAATTCTAAATGGAAAACAAGCGTTTGCAATATTATGTACCTATATAATTTGTGATACACTTAATTGAATCCAATAATTATAAAAATTAGAGCAAAAAATAATGCCTTGTAATGGTTTTCAGTAATAAGATCACGGTAAACTTATTATAACAATATGTAGTTATATTATAAGTGGTAACTAATTGTAAATTTTTTAAATCAGGCAATTTCAATAAAAATAAGTAGCTTTTGTGGCAAAATTCACTAGTAATTAACATACATAGTAGTCGCTCGCGGTTTGTTTTCTTTTCGTTTTTATCCAACTAACTAACCATCACGCCATTTCCACGAAGGGGTAGGCAGAGAGGATAGAACGCCACACCACTCTGTCCTGGCGTACTTCTCTTGCTTCCTCCACATTCATACATCTTATTTTAGCGGTTCTTTCATCATCCATTCGCTCTACATGACCGAACCATCGTAAGAGACGTTTCTTAATTTTGTCGATTTTATCTATTTATAATAATCTACCTATCCTATTTAAAATACACACCTACTGTAAAAATCGAATAACAAAAGTATTCGGAAAATTTCTTTCGATTGGATATAAAGTTATTAAAAACTCGATTGTTTTTGTTTTTTTTTTTTTTTAAATAGATCTAAGAAACTTTATTATTTGTTAACATAGTTTTTTTGTTTGTTTTTGGGGAACTTTTACCTTTTTGTTATTTTTTTTTAGGGTGTTCTTTTATTATTTTTTTGAATCTTTTTTTAAATTTTTTTTTTTTTTTGGTTTTTTTTTTTTCTTACATAGTTTCCATTTTAAGGTTAAACCCGTTTTTGGTTTGTATTTTTTTATTTTTTTTTTTTTGGATTTTTTATTTTTGCTTTTTTTTTATTTTAAGGTTTTAGATTTATCTTACTTAGTCTTTTTGGGCATATTATCTTTATTTTTATTTTTGAAGATGTTTTTTTTTTATTTTTTTTCTTATTTTTTTAGAAATTTTTTATTTAGGGTAAATTTTTGTTTTTTTTTTTTATTGTTTTTTTTTTTTTTTTTTTTTTGTCGATTTAATCTTTTAATAATAATCTACCTATCCTATTTAAAAACACACTACTGTAAAAATCGAATAACAAAAGTATTCAGAAAATTTCCGATTGGATATAAAGTTATTAAGTTTTTATAATCAATATGTTATCATTTTGGTAAATAATAAAACAACTTCAAGGATAAGTAAATTTGATTGTTTTAACTGAGTTCTCAAGTCGGATGGACCTAATTATTAACCAAATAAACCCTCCACCCTGTGAGGTACTGTTGGGGCTCTAATTACATGACATGTTTTTCTTACAAATTAAATCCAAAGTTTGCCCAAATAATCATAACTCGTGCACACGTTTACATTTGTTTAGTTTTAAATGCCCAAATAAGGTATTTGAAACATGGATATACCTACATGAAATTAATTTAAAAGTGAAATTAAACTGTCATTTTCAACTAATTAATACGTCAACATATAATTTGAAAGCTGATTTCCGTAAAACCAACCTTCTAAAACGCTTAATATGCTATAATGTATATTATTTAATAACTTTACTGTTATTTCAGTAATTAACCCTTAATCGCAACTTACGTACGGGCAAGTTTTCGAAATTGTTTTTCATAACAATCATAACTCCGTTTTCTGCAAGAATCTGTCCTTGTCCATTTAGCTAGTTTACTTGGTACCAGTGATCAAGTGTATGTGGGAAATGCCTAAATAAGATTTTCAGAAAAAAAGTAGTTACATCTTACATCTAATGTTTTCGATAATTAGTGTTTTTTTAATTTTATAACATCTTAAGTACGAATTAATACTTTTTTTATAAATTCGGCAAATTTAAAAAAATGCTTTTTTGTATTGAATTTAAACTATTTGATTACATGTACAAAACAAGGGGTCTTAAAAAAACAGACGAATGTTATTCGTACGCTATTAGTAGTGGAACAAAATAATGACATGCCTCGTTAAGGGTTAATATCTTATTCATCTTATTCTGTGATACCCCGATACTGCAGTCTGACGCATTAATAAAATTGTCCAACAATGCAACGTTGGTTGCCAGCATTTTGTTCTTAAAATGTGGATATGTTTTTTTTCTTTGCAATTTTCCGCCTCTCAGTTTTTTAAATGTGGAATTTAATTCGTCTGTCAAGATAAAACTAAAAAATCTGATTCCCGTTAGTAACAGCATCATGTTACTGATTCATAAACGTAATGCTAATTACCCATTTTGCAAAATGGTCACAAAATAACTATTTACGATTTTTAGCATCAAATTGTGCCTTGAAGTGCCTTGAAATCGATAGTGGCAAATAAGAACTTATCGAAAGAAGCAAAATTGGCAGTACACAACGGAGTTCTGGTACCAACCCTTATGTATGGTAGTGAAGCGTGGTGTTGGAAAAAGAAGGATGAAAGTAGACTGAATGCTGTTGAAATGCGATCTCTCAGGCGAATGTGTGGTAAGACTATGCATGATAGGTGTACAAATGTCGAAATTAGAGCAGAGTGCAAGGCTGAGATAAGCTTATCGACAAAATTATGAAAGGGCTTTTACGATGGTTTGGTCATGCAGAGCGAATGAGTGATGAAAGAACGGCTAAAATAAGTTTAAATGCAAGTGTGCTTGGATGTAGAAGCCGCGGAAGGCCGAGAAAGAGATGGCATGACTAAGTACTAAGTCATGTGAAAAGTCAGAATAATCGGCGTATGTGCAAGATGTATGAATATAGAGGAAGTATAGGAAGTCTGTCAGGACAGAGTGGTATGGCGTTCTATCCCCTCTGCCTACCCCTACAGAGAAATGGCGTAATGGTTAGTTACTTAGTTAGTTAGCATCTAATTTTAAACATTCGAAATTTCCGTCATTCAATAGACACCAAGCAATAAAATTATTTTATGCACACCTTTCAATTCGTTTTTACGAGCGTCCAGAGTTTTGAATGCATTAGTATTGATTATTTATTCAATTAGCTCAGTGATATTTTACCATACTCAATGATTATAGTGTACAGCGAAATGTTATTTCAATCCGTCATTATTAACGTCAGACCTGCATTAGACGGGAATTTATATCCTCGGAGTTATTTCCATTCAGAATATGTCTCTAGCAACAAAGTTGATGTTTGATAAAAACATTTTCCTCACATTCCCCGCCAACTTTTATCAGTCATGCAATCCCAGCTATAAAATTAGACGATAAAATCAACTTAATGGATTTTTACTTTTTCCATGAAAATAAATAAATAAATAAAACACGTATCCGCTTTCAAGTTTAAAACTACCTAGACACGCGTTGTCTTGAAACCGGACGAGAGATTTATTAATATAAAGTAGTTAAAAACAGTGTTTTATTTGAATAGTTTATAATGAATAACTACAAAGTGAGTGCTTCTAACATAAATTTTATGCCTAGATATTATTTACATTTTGTTTTCATAGTATATTTTTGTAGACGTACATTTTAGTTTACAACAAGAATCGGTTTAGTGACATAACAATAGTAATATTTACATTGCGATTGGTTTTAACTCCGTAGTAGTTTTGCAAATTTCAGATGAATATTTCATGTTAAACCTACACTACAAAAAATATATTTATACGTACTATTGCTTTGGTTGCAAGTAGATAATATCTACGAAATTAAAGAATTCATTGCCGAAACATAGGTATATCGCAAATTATTGATCAAAGAAAAGCCGTTTATAATATATATATTGTCTCACTTAAGAACCGGTAAATAACTATCATTTTGCCGATTAAATAACTATTTCTATTTTATATGAAAGTTAAATACCTTAGAATAGTAAAAAGTTAATTATTGTGTATCTTTATAAAAGTATTTTACGGTGAACATAAAATTTTTTTTAGGTCGGCGAAGCAGTTTGAGAGCTTTTAATAAAATCTTTATGTTCATATTTCCCGTATTGTGTTCCGTTGTGATCTACCCAAGTAGTGTTCATTGTCTCGGTTCCCGGTATCCATCATACTTGCTGTTCTTACGTTCCCCCTTTTCCAGGGAGTAAGATGGCGAAAGGGGATACTCTACCCACCCATATCCGGGGGGATGTGGGCCAGAGGGTGTGTGGTGTGTAGCCAAGTCGCTGCAATAATTCTTATGTTAACACTCACATAAATAAACATAACATTTTATGTAATGAGCACTAACCCACATTTTGACTTGGCATTAGATTTTCTCTTGTGTGCTTTGGTGGGGTAATGTTTAAAGACAAAGAAAATTCCTATAAAACATAATGGTGATGGTATAAAAGGAAAAATTACGAACTGTAAACTTTCATTTTCTAATTTGGTTTTCAATAAATATTGAAATAGCGTAGACGCTGGACGTACAACGCGGAGGTTTATGGTTGATTTCTCGGCGAGATTAAAAAAACTATGAAATGGGAATGTTTTCAGCAAGCATAATACTCTTTTGTCGTTTCACTTCTATGAGAATTCGCCCGTTTCCATCTAAATCCAATAACTGTATGCATGCGATGATTTTATTTTCCATGCATCAGTTTTCCATAGATTCCTGTTGCAGCGAAGTTTAGTTGCTGTCAATATTGTTTTACTAACAATGGTTAATGGTTCCCTTGATTCCAGTAAGCGTGTACCTACAGTGTACACGTGTGCAGTGTGTCTGTGTAGGCGCTGGCACCCACTGGGCATTATGCCAAACTGCTCCGGTTCTGGTTTAATCTGCATGACATTGACAGCGTCATTCTGTGTCGGGGAGTGGGGGCAGTATAGCAGGACTAAACTTTGATAACGAAAATTGCAATTTCCATTGATTGGAATTCATAAATGAGAATAATCCCTACCATTTAATCACTTATTTAAGTCGACATTACATAAAAATCCAATTCATTCTGTACAAATCATACTAAATAAATACAAGATTAATTCATACATGAATAGATAGTTATGTTAGTGTAATGATATAAAAAAGTATAGAAAGAAACATTAAAAGTTAGTTTGCTTTCCTAACGGAAGACCCACTGTCGTGAAATAAGTCGACATCAGAGGTGATGCGATTAAGTAACAAGATTGCTCTACCAACAGGCATAACCATTGGCAGGTTGGTTCTGCATATTGGCAGGTAAAACAATAGATGCTGTCTTTGTCGAAGATAGTTATCAGGTACGAACAGACCTACATCCATCAGTATTTACGAGTTATTTATGCGACCACCAATCACCTGAAAGAAGTGAACACCCAAATGGACGTCCCTCCTCCACCAATGACTGATAGCCTAGCATCCCTAGTAAAAAGTTATCTTGTCTGTCGTTTAAAATGTAATTTGTTATTATCAAAAGGAACCGTACCCTTGTTTGCTGGATATAATGTAAATTATATGCAGAGCCAATCAATTATATTAACCGTTTGACTAGATTTGATATCGTTGGCGTTGGTTTAAATGGCCACAGACGGCAGGATCACAGCGCTGCACTGTATTTGTCGTTGTTATCTGATGGCAAGAAGGGAGTATTCAGATCTCATACGCGTTACCATTCGCCCACTACAAGATACAGATACATTGATACGAGTATAGGACATGGCACGTTAATTTATTTTGAATTCGCGCTCCGTTGGAAATCGGGATCTCCGTGATTGGTAGTCGTAACTACCAGTCTGATTGCGTACGATTTTGTGATATTGGTTATACTTTATTTCGAAGACTTTTGGACTCTTCGTTTAATTTTTGACGTGATATCGTCTAATAAATCGATGAAGCCGGCTGCACACACGAAAAAGCATGACTCATTGTCACGTTCCGCCTGAGCCGAGTGTACAAGCGAGGCGCGGAACAAGCGATAGAGAGGCACGATCGGCCTAAGCGTTCGGTTTGCGACGCATCTATCTCTCTTCCACTCCATCGGCCGATGCGTTTAATAATAATTCAATTCAATTCATAAAAGTATGCTATTTTTCATCAATGTTTTCTTATGATGTTATCACGTAAAATTATCGTCCGTAAACCGACTTTACAGACAAACCAAAGTTTTTTGACTATAATTACTTTAGTTTGCGATCCATTAAGTAAGGTAAGGTTAAGTCGTATATCTCACAAATATGGTACTAAAAGCCAATCCAATAAAATAAAAATATTAAGTGTATCTATAAAGACGAACCTCAAAATTTCATGGTCATTCAATTCTTCTATTTCTTTATGAGTATTTTATTGAAATTCAAACACCCGCGTCATGGAAAAGTAAGAATCGTTTTCATATTGTAGTTTATTTTAGTCTAGCATTTATTGCAAATCGTTACTACGTCGAAGCCATTAGCCGTGCTAACCTTTGTGTATTTTCCGCCCTAATGTGTGTCCCCCGTACGTGGAATTTTCACGTTTTTGTTTGCCAACTTTGTACTAAACGTTCCCTCATTTACACCCGGTATGGCGGCTTTATTATCTGCTCTATGTTGTTTGTAAACGCATTATCTATACATTACATAGACGTCGCGGGTCGCCCATTTCACCGTTCGTAATAAAATACACGGTCCGTAAAAACAAAAATGCCAATTCGCTTTACTGTCATGGTTGATACACGTACCTACATTTGACCCACTTGGAAAAATAATTAATAAGACCGTAGTTTATTGCTCATTAATAACATGCAGGTTTTCCATCTTATTTTTTCCTATACTTGTTTTCTTCCAATGCACTTATATGGGTTTTAATCTAAATGTATGTATGTATAATATCTTCCTACTAACTTTAGGTAATTTGGATCTTTAGACCGATTATTTATTTATTATCAGACGCCAAGAGCTTTATAAACGAAACTTGAATTTCCATATGAAATTTAGTATTGTGTTGGTACCACATGCCTAACTGAACATGTTACAAACAAGTGAAAAATTATGTATTTTATTTTTATATCCCTACAGAAATGAGGTAGAATTTTTTCAAATTCAGGAATATGGATATTCGAGCGTTTACAGGGCTTATGACCTGTCATTGGCCTGTCATATTCCTGAATTTGAAAAAATTCTACCTCATCTCTGTAGGGATATAAAAATAAAATATATACCTTCTCCCGTCTTGGGATAAAATCCAGATTTGTGTACGTATTTGAACACGACCCAAAATATTGAAAAAATTATGTTCCAATTTGTAAAATTTTCGAATGGAAAATTGAAGTTTCTTGTGCATATATAATAAATCTCTTATCGTCTGATCACAATAAAGGGCCTGGATCAATTATTATCTAACCGCAGTTCATTACCATTGTTTTATTTATTCATTTTATCTTTTCTTTGCGTTTTTTGCTTGATTGAACCGTGCACGGTTTTATTTGACTTGCTTGTTGACGGTTTGAATTAATACTAGTGCCTATGGTTACATCGGGAGGTGTCGCATTAACAATATACTGGGAGCTTCTTAATACGCACGCGAGGCGCAATACTCGTAATACAACGTGGTCGATCGTCGCAGGACGGAGTCAAGATGGAAGGTGTGGTGAGCGGCAGCAGCTAGGAACCGGATGCCGGCGAGCCCGCCACCCGCGCCCCGCGCCACCAGCCCCGCGTCCTCGTCTCTCGCCACCGCGGACTGGGTGTCCCTGAGCCCCATCTCTTCTCCCGGCAGCCTGACGTCCCGCAGGATGCCGAGCCCGGACCCCGCGCCGGCCAACTCCTCCGGCACCAGTCCTCCCCTGTCCATCAGCGCGCACGTCCCTCCCTCCCAGATGGCGGGCGAGGACTGGCTGGCGGCCAGCCCTCCTCCCGTGCGCCCCCCGCGGCGGGCCGAGATAGAGCTGCGCCGCCTGAGGGTGTTGGACGCCCCGGCCCCCTTGCCCATATCGCCGCAGCCTCCGCAGCCCCCGCAGCCGCCACCCCCGCCACCTCCGCACTCCAACGGAGTAGAAAGTCAGGACAGTGTCGTCAAACGAGGTAAATCAGACTTAACGACATTCAATAGGGTTCTTCCCGATAGCATGAATATCCTTGAAAACGTTATAAATATTTAAAGTATATTTTTACAATTCCAACGATATAAAACACAATGATCAAAAATTTCGTTTTCAATTATAAATTTATGTTTTAAAAACACGAAAATACGAATGATTTTAACGCCCGTTATTGGCTAATGACGTCATACCCGTCTACCGTGAAAGGAGTGAAATTCATTCCGTAGTGAGCGCCTATATTGCTGTGACGTCACACCGCATGCGCGCCAAATGGAGGATTTTGCTAGCGATTTGAAAAAGTGTTATTTCAAACCGCGCTAGAAAATTCATATGACATCGTAAAAAAAAAAAAAAAAATCCCTTGATATTGTAATTTATCAATAATTTTTTTGAAATAAAAAATAAAAATCGGGAAGAACCCAATTCAAAATATAAAACTAATAAATAAATAATACGCACCTACTTACATCTTAGAAAAAATATGATATTAGTAAATTTAAGTGGTCCATGATTCATAAAAGTTTCAACGTGATGTGTTATTTTCCCATCTAAGCCGGAAATTCTAACTGTTAAAATTTGCTCAAAGGATAATTCTTAAACTATGTTCAAATTTTTTTTAGCGGAATAAGATCATTAGACCAAACACTAGGCAGGTTCAACGGATAGAGGTTAACAAACTGGCTTCAGGTTTTCAGCTACTGTTTACAAGCAAATATTATGTACTTACATAACGTTAATCAGAGCTTACCCAACCAAGGAGTGTCTTAGAAATGCGTTCGTATTATTTTACGTAAAATATTTATTAAATTTCCCGCATTAGGCTGCGGCTGGAGAGGCGGGTAGGCGGGGTACAGTGATCACGTAAGGTTTCTTTCAGTTTCTGCAGTGCTATTGTATGGAATGGTTATTTTTCTTTACTTTATTCTTTACTTAGTGGTGTACAGTTCCTGGCAACCAAAATGCTAGTGCAAATTCTGATTTTTACTTATGCGGTTTTTTTCTTGTTGTTTTACTTCGTTCGTGTGATAGACTGGATATCCATATACCACGAGATAGGAAAGAAAGCGCTGACTTTTGATCCTGTCAGCACCCAATGAAATTTTTCCAAAAAAAATAGTAGTTTCTGAAAACAACAAAAATGAAGACTGGAAATTAAATAGTGGTGTGTGAGGTATTTTCGACTATATTTAATGTAGGAAAAATCCCATTTCTTACGAAAGTGCTTATATTTCAATATTTAAAGTGCTACCACTTCTATAATAAATTGGTATGTTCGAAAATTATTTTTGTAGTTTACACAAAGGCATTTAAGTTCCAAATGTTTATATGATGTACCTTTAATTTTGATTTTTAACCCTTTTTCTGGGATTTTATTGTGATTTTAAATCTACACTGTAAAAATTGAATATTATTTCTAAAATATTAGTAGCACTTCACAACCTTTTTGTATTTCACAACCTATTTTTATTTCACAACCTATCTTCAAGCTTGCGCGTCTTTCCAGCTCTTAACCTCGTATTTTGGATATGAATTGTCGACAAGTTGCAATGAAAGCCCCACCCTTTCCCTAGAATGTTTTAAAGAATATTGAGTCTTTTTTCAGTTCAAACCCTACCGATTTTTTAAAGCTAATCCGCGAAATTTAATAGATTCTGTTTTGAAAAAGCGGAAGAAAAGAAGGTTATAAATGCGACCAAATGCTTTCATTCCCCTTATCACTGTCTCGGCTCTAAGATTGTTATAAAAACATTCACCCCAACCTGCTCAAGGAGCTGGCCCAAATTTACAGTGATAGGGATATTAGTAATTCTACCCCTTTTTTAGTCGTTAGTTACAACTACCGCCTGCCCAACCGTCACAGGTTGTCTTGTTAGCAGCAGCAGTGGTCGTCCAAGATATCTATAAATCTGATGCTGTATAAAATAGGCGGGAATTTTCAAGGGTCTCAGGGCTTAGGGGACGCCACAGTGCTTGGCTTAGACAGCTGATTCGTCTTGCGTTACGTTAATTGACGCCAAACCTGTCTTGTAAATATACATTAGTATAATCTGGTCATTGAAAACTTTTTGGAACGAACGCGAAAAACATATTTTTTTAAACAAGCGATTGTAGTCAGAATTGTGTGATTTTTATACTGTGAGATGTAATTTTTTTTCTTCTATAGGATTAAACGTTTTGCCCAACTTCAGTTCTACACACAACATCATACCCTTCTTTTTCCCATCACAAAACAACGAAGTCTGTTGTAACCTTGATAGTAAATTTTACATGCGAGGTTCTCTATAAAAGTCCCTTTATGTCTTCTAAATTAGGCCATTTCTTTTTTATATGTTCACGAACTGTTGCTCGGTTGAATTTTTAAAATGACGTGCTCAAGTAACGTTTTCAAAACAATGTCAACATTCAACATGACAAATCCTCAATAGTACCGAAAATAAAAATTAGCTTGGTACCATCGCACAAATTCATATGAATGTTTGTTTATTTTTTGACTGGAAATAAATCTTGTACAGATAACTTTTTTTTTAAAGTATTAAATTTCTGAACCATCTTGGTTTTAAATTAATATTTTTTATCAATAAATAATATCTGATGGTCGCTCCGCGAAAAGCGTAAAATGTTCCCAAGGATGTTATACGGTACGTAAGTATATGATGGTGACAGATTTTAGTAGAATCTGATAGATCCCCAACCAATCAGTCCACTCGATTTCAAATATTGTTAAACGGTTGCTATATAGACATAGCATTGTACTTCTTCAGGTTTTGTATGGGAAATGTTCCACACTTGTATTTTCCTTGGATGCTCCAAATTCATGATTCATTTTTCAAAGTAAAGCGTTTTTTTCTTCGACTGAACTGAGAATAATACAGAATTAATACAGATTATTCGCATAAACTATTGATAGATAGATTTTATTTTCACGCTTTCAATACTAATGGAAAGAAATAAAGCTCGTAACATTCTTTGCTTTAAAAAACTTTTGGTTGTCTGTAAAGTCGGTTTACGGACGATTATTTTACGTGATAACGTCATAAGAAAACATTGACTTTTATGAATTGAATTGAATTATAATTACTGAATTATCATTATTTTGTATAATACAAAGCAGGAGTTAATTGAAAATTAATTTTTTTTCCATAAATTAACATTTTTTGCACTCGTTAATTCAAATATTTGTTTACTTAAACTATACAAATTAATTACAAGAAACAATGTACTATCAACAATTTATTTACTTGGTACACAATGAAAGCTTGTGTGCTGCTGCTGTCTCCCTTCTACTCGGCCGATGGAGTGGAAGAGAGATAGATGCGTCACAAACCGAACGCTTAGGCCGATCGTGCCTCTGTCGCTTGTTCCGCGCTCTCGCTTGCACACTCAGCTCAGGCGGAACGTGACAATGAGTCATGCTTTTTTGTGTGTGCAGCCGGTGTTTATCGATTTATTAGACGTTATCACGTCAAAATCTGAAACTCATGTTTCAACTTACGTTAAACGCACACAGGTATACAGGTTTAGTTTATTTTTTGAAAATATTGTTTTAAAAGTTCTTTGCTGATTCCTTTTTTGCTTTAAATCCGCAAGAGTTTATTGCTTACGGTTATTTTTTTACACGTTTTAATAAAGTAAATAAATTCGGCCGATTCAAGCTTATCAATTAAAACTATATTCGTATTATTAACGTAAAAAAACAAAAGTTATAAATCTCATAAAGAAATTTTACTTGATCGTATCACGCGGTTGTAAGGTTTTCCCTCTTGGTTTTACCTTAACGTTCACGGTCACAACATAATGTAATGTCATATTTTATTATTCACAGCGATTTTGACGCGAACACATTATGTGGTTGTGGAAAAAATATCGATTTTGTCAAAGAAAACCGCTCATCATGTTTTTAATTTATTATTTATATTCCCATTTCTCAACTGAATATTATGTACACTTATGTACATTTAACATTGGCAGTTACCAGCAGCAATCAATAAATTATCCGGACATTACAGTTCATTTTATCATCGTTTTATTTCAGACAAACCTGTTAATTTAATTTAATTTACAAATACATATATAGCTGTTTTACCGATGATTTATCCTTCCTATAAAAAAGAAAAAGACTAAAAACTAAAATTTCGAAATAACAACTGTCGTTTTGTGAGTCGTATTTATAGTTCTGAACTTTTTTACTCTAAATGTAGTATTAACTATCAAATCATTTTAGTGTCCATATTGTAGGATGAGCATTATCTCCAAAGATGTTTTATCGTTTACTAAAATGGCGACAGACTTTTATTTATAAATAATAATTTGATAATATTACCCTCTTACAGCCCTTAGGATTTTTGATAAATTGTTTTGATAAAACATTTTAAAGTTTGCATTAACATTTAAGGATATCACATTTTTTTCTACTATACTTAATAGGGTTGTCTTTGCAAATATGTTGCTTTTCGTTTTCACTTTTTTTTTGTTTTCACATATATGTAGGTAGATTTAATAAAAGTTTTTCAATAATTTATTGATTCAATTTTTGATGATAAACCTTTCAATGTAATAACGCCACAATGCACAATATGCACCGATGATTAGATGATATTACGTTTTAATGAAAAGTATTATAATGGAACTCGCGGTGCGTCCTTTTGAAAATTAATCCTACAGTATTGCCCTGAAAATTTATAAATTAATGTGGTTATAACATTACGGGTCAGGCTATTGTGCTTTCAAATTTAATCTCGCGATTTTGTAATATAAGGGGTACTAACAATGAATATAATAGCCTGTTAAAATATCTGGGTAATTCGATCGTATTTTTTGTCAGTCTCAAAATATACTGCCAAATGTTAAAATATTTTAAATTTTAACATTGTTAATTTGATGTTAAACTATTTGCAACTAATAATAATATAAATCCTGGTCTTGTTTATAACAAATCTTAACTAACCGTTATCCCTTTGACACCGTTTACTAATCGTGAACGCTCAAACTTGTGTGTAGGTACACGAAACTTGTCCGTCGAAAGCTCATCAAACTAACCAATAGAAACTAAGTTAAATTAGTTCGTAGATTAACTCCTAAATTGCCAGTAGATTCGCTTAATAACAACACTATAGTATACAATTTACTGCACTCAATTTGATAATTCTTTACTTTTTGACTTAGCGTATATATGTACGGACGCGAGAATCTTCAATCATCCCCTATTTTTCTTTCTTAAAGCATTTTGCCATGCTGCGTGCCTGTAATATCTACCTGGCTGTGTGTATTGTATATTATGGTTTACTTAGCGTCCGCTAAGGCTTCGAAATTCAATATCCGGCTTTTTTAGTCCACAAGGCACATACTGCAAGGCAGAACTGACTATACGCTGTTTCAGGAGCGCCTCTTCTTTATTTGTCTTTGAAGAATATGATTCTGTGATAATAATATTCAGCATTTCCTTTTGACGTGATAACGTCTAATAAATCGATGAACGCCGGCTGCACACACGAAAAAGCATGACTCATTGTCACGTTCCGCCTGAGCCGAGTGTGCAAGCGAAAGCGCGGAACAAGCGATAGAGAGGCACGATCGGCCTAAGCGTTCGGTTTGTGACGAATCTATCTCTCTTCCCCTCCATCGGCCGATGCGTCCGAGTAGAAGGGAGACAGCAGCAGCACACAAGAAGAAAATTTAATCAGTCGGATTCAAAAACGATTTTGAGTATTAAGCGTTATGAAATAAAAAAATAATTAACAATTTTTTTACACAGTTTTGTCGTGAATACTCTGTAGTGTATCAGAATAATTGTCTACGTTTACACTATTATACCTCCTCGCTTTCCAAATAATGTAGACATGCGATAATAGTGTTATACGAAGCGTTCACTTAATTTAAAACTCAGTATTAGTAATGACCGTCAGACCGCGAACCGCACTTGGCGAATTTTTTGCGTGTTGGTACAAAATGGTATCTAAATTTAAGTTATGTCGCTGAAATGAACACACCTGAAATTTTCATGAAATCGGGCTCGTAAGCGCTGAAATTTAAACGGGACGCTGCAGTCGTAAAATATTATTTATATAATGTGCTCCTAGTTTGTATTATTTGTTTAATATTATAAGTGTCGTTACATTTGTGGTGTACTAATTATCAGTAGCGTATCGACTGTGTTGTTTAATCGAGCTGGGTAGATAATTAGTATTCCCAGCGAAACTACTAACGTTACTAAAAGTTTGTCTATGTGGCGTACATTCGGCGCGGCGTATAGCTTCTGTAACAGCGTCCCATAACGCCTCGCATCTGTTAGCTGCCCATATTACGAATATATGTGCATAATATCATATTGGGTGTGTAAAGTGCACTTATCCAAGTTCCGTAAGTGGGTTTAGGGGATGATGGCCCGCTGGGGGTGTATCCTTATCCCGCTTGTTATATTATTATTCCACGTGACACTAAATTGGTTTTATGTTCTGCAGTAACGATAAATTACAACCGAAATTACCATCACTAATGGTCGACTTACTTTACTGTTTGATTGATAGTACGGTTCACTGATTGTACAACTTGATTTGGAACACTATTTGATGTCGAATTCGTCATCAAATAGGTCGATGTTATTTGACCTCATTGTAAGGTTAAATGAATATAAACTGAAGTTCTTAATTCGTAAGCATTTTTATTTATTGTTGCATTGCACAATAACTGATAACTATTCAAGTTTAGTAAGGTACCCCGCAGACTAGAGACTTTCTATCGGGCGATAGTTTAGTCGGTTGGGCTGCTAGCGCGCACACTGAATCAACAAAACAGTCGGGTTGGTGATGAGTGCGCAGACTAGAGAACAGTCGGCCAACTGCTCTCGAATGATTTTCCGGTTAGTAAACGACTTTTGAAGAGAGCGGTCGCAATGAATGTTGGAACAATATTGTCAAGAAAAGTTATTATTGCTGCAATACTACGAAGGAGAAAGCTATCGCCCGATTAAACGATCGGCAAGTGTGCGCGCGCATGGAAGAGCGCCATACTTATTAAGCTATCGGCCGATAGTTTATCGATAGGATAGTTTAAAGGCAATCGCAAGGCCTATTAAACTTAGCAATCGACCGATACCGGATCGTTGTAGTATGCGCACTTGCATACATCTTCATACTGATTAAAAGCCCGACTGAACTATTGCCCGATAGAAAGTCTCTAGTCTGCGGGGGCTCTAAAAAATCAATTGTTGTTGGTATCAACCTAATTCATCTATAAAACGTACTATTGTATTATTATTAAATAATATAAATATCTCGCAATATCTATTGAAAATCCAACAATCATGATTTTTCCCAAAAAATGTAGAATGTGTGGAAAAAAGCCTTAAGAACATTTCCCGTACAAAAATTTGAAGAAATACACAATGCTATGTCCCTATAGCGACCGTTTTGACAATACTTGAATCAACCAATCCGAGCTCTTGAAATAGAGCTTTGATTGGTTGGGATCTACCAGCTCCTAGTAAAAGTGGTCACAAGCACCATAATATACTTAGGCCGTATCCCCCTATATAATAGGTTTTTTGAAAACTTTGGATTTTCCATTATAATAACGACTTTATTCTAATAAGCTTAAAAAAATGTTCATTATGCATAGCATCCTATCTAAATTTTAACAAAACCGTAGGAATTATTATTAAACCATTTTTTATGTTGTTTTATTTCTTATTGTTATTAAGATTTATTTACAATATTCGATTATATTAATTTTGTTTATTTTTCTGCGAAGACCACCACAGCACCCTTGTTGAGATAATGTGGTGATTGTGTGAAGATGGAGTTGGTCAGTAGAGTGGAGGGAAGAATCCAATTCCGCAGGAGAAGACTTAACGTATTTTATATTTTATATTTATTTTATTTGGTTATCATTTCTTTTCATTTTAGTGAACTTCACTATTTTAAATGTTGTATTTTATAATTATTAATAATATACGTTGAAATTCCTTAAATTTTTTCTTATAGTTTTGTACCTTGTATTTTTTATATCAGTACCTACCCTAGCGATCATCAGTATAACTAACAAAATATTCATCGAACCCTTACACGAGTGATTATTGAGTGTGTCCAAATACTCTCATATCCTATCCATATACCTTTAGTTAGTTTTCCTAAACGCCTAGATACCATATTCCCTTCTAAATTTCTCGTCTCTGTTGAAGTGTCAATTGTAAGACAATACCTGTGTTTAAAATGTCCCGATTGATAGAACGATAATTATGAATAGTCTAGTTTGTTATCAATAGAAGTAGTTAGATGGTTCATCAGTGAGAAATGCATTAAAAATAACAATTTACCATGAAAAATGTAGAAACACCCGAATAAATAAATAAATAATATTGCAACAAATTTTAGAAGAATCGTACGTTACGTTTATTGGTCTCAAATAATTTAGTATCCATAGTTACTTACATATATCATGCATAAAAAATATTGTATTATTTAATACGTTATCCAATTAACATATTGTAGATTTTGCGTGTTTGTTAAATTTTTTGAATTACTGACTTACTATGTTAAAACAACTACCCGATTGATCAATACATTCACGTGACTTTTCTTTACATAAAAATGATTTTCTTTACTACATAAAAATGGGTTATTATTTTTTATAAAATTTTAAAAGTTAAATAAAAATACTTGGTACACATCCACTTATTCATTTCACCAATGAGATCTTTCACCCTGTTATGGTCATCTTCTGTGGCTGCGAGCCACCCTGTACAAGAAAAAAGTACAAATAAATATTTACAAAACAGAATATTAAAAAAAGGAAATAAATATAAGTGGAAGTGTACCAACCATAGATGGATAGATATTCTTTGTCTTAGGTACCAACTATTTTTATTTTGACTACTGTAAGTTGTTTAAAACAATCATGGAGTTCCAGTACGTAATTTCAATTTAAAAAAATATATATATCTTGAAACTGCTTAAAACACATTTTCGCTAACCTACATACAAAGCGCAACGTAAACGTAGAAAACTACGATCGCGTGGGATTAGTCATCTGCGCTAAGGTAGCTTTGGTATTTCGGTTATATTAATATTCAGATTTGTATGTAAATACACATTCAGTTAATATATGGTTATTTTAGATAAGTGCTTTCGGTAACAGTCTCGTGTTGGATTTTTTGTGGAAAACAAACGATTAGTTATATTCGTAACCTGTGATTTTATCCATTTTATTTCTTAATAAGTTGTTACAAGCTCTCGCCACAAATATGTGTCGTGAAAAACACTTCCACTGGCATTGGTCTAGGGTTATTATTTCATAACTGGTCTAGGGTTAATCATTTATTACCGTCGTGACCTTTATTTCTGCCATATCCACTCATCGTGTTTTTAAAACAACATTAATTTGGATAAGGAAATATAATATATAGGTACACAAATAAATATGTATTACGTATTGTCATATTGTCATAAAAAATACTATCCTGTTAGTTGGTTATGTTATAAATATGGAAATACATAGTCCAGTAAACAACACATAAGGTTTTAGGTTGCATTAAATTCATTTAACTAAACCTAATAGTGTTGCTATTTTACTAAGCATTTTTAGTGATTTCGTAATTTATATGGGATTTGGATCCTAAAAACTACCCAAATGTTGTGTTTTAGCTATTTTACGCTTATCAAAATATTATAATAGGGTGAAAAATAATATTTATACAGGTTTCCTATTAACCTTGAATAATCCGGAAACTAGCAATGCTAAGACCGAGGATTTATTTTCCTAATATTTAGGACATAATAATTTTACATTGAAACAATACTGAAATAAAATCACATTTTTGTGAGTTCCCAAAAGTGGACTTTTTATTCACGGTGCGATGTTTTTCAAGTATTTATCTTTTATATTCCAACATTAGATCCCCCGAAATGCAATTAATGCAACCTACTCCGTACAAATATATTCACATTTATTGGACAACCGTTATTGATGCGTGTATTCGTGGACCGTATTAAATCAGGACCGATAAAAAATACATATAAAAACAGTATTCAATTTGGTTGATACATTATAAACATTAAAAAATAATAATTCATGAGTAGATACTCTATTTAGTTACCCATGTGATACTAGGCACGTTTTATTTTTGGAAAAACTAATCAAACTACTGTCGTTAAGGAAAAAGGTCATTATGTACCTGTATTTGTTTTATATAAATCGGTACATACAATTTTGTCACTGTTGACAATGGGACCTTGACATTTTTTAAAATGACGGTTTTGTAAAGCTAAGACCGACGGACATTAACGTAGTACCTAAAAAAAACAAAATGGTCGCTATTCAGTTTAATACTTTTAATGTCAAAAAGGTGTATTGCGTTGAATAAACTTTTTTTGTAACGTAATTTACTTACCTAATTTAACATAATACGTAGTATATCTACAAAGTAAGTTCCGTTTGGTTATATAAAAAAAACGTGTACAGATACAGAAAAAAAATATTTATTGTACAAAAATCTACAACTGTTAAACTGATTTTCTACATAGCTCTCGAAATTTTGTAGGCACTTGTCATAGCGTGGCACAAGTTTTTATATGCCTTCTTCATAGAAGGTTGCCGCCTGTATTTTCAACCATGTGTTATTTTCAATTGCCCAAGTAACCCAAGACGGGCGTCCACATCGTTCTTCATCGTGCACTTGATTACGCCCTTCATTAAATTGTATGACTCATCTTCTAACCATTGAATCACTCATAGCATTTTGTCCGTAAACCTCGCAGATTTGCCGATAAATTTCAATTTAACTTTAACTTTCTTTGCATTTAGAAAACGAATCACAGATCTGTTTTCACAAGCAGCGGCTGCATTTTCAATTAAGGTTGACATTTTAAAGAAGCACTACAAAGAACACGTAAAATCAAATCAAAGAACATCTGAAAAAGTCGTACATTTCTTCTCCTCGAGTCAGAGTAACTGCCGCGCATGCTCGGAACTGCGATCGCAGCGCCGCCGCGGATAGAAATAGAAACGGAACTTACTTTGTGGATATACTTCGTATACAGTTATTTCTAGTTATGTTACATGGGAGTATAAATTTTCCACAAAAATTTCTTTTTTAACCACCTCAACAGACCAGAAGGCAACATCACAAACATCCAGGCTCGGGAAAAATAATTTTTGTTGTGTCTCCGGAAATCGAACTCGGAACCTTCGTATCGTGAATCCATCGTCTTAGCCATTATGCCATTATTGTTGTAATAAAATATTAGAAATCGGTAATCGATCATGAGTAATGACGATACATAAAATATCAAGATGCATTGCACTTGGTAATCAATACAGTGCACTTTACACCACTCGGGATAGAGGAAAGGGAGAAAAAAAAAAAACGGTTTTCTCAACACAAAAGATTGCTTGTATAAAATTACGTTGATTATGACATGACTATCTACTTTCAGTAATCTACACCCGTAAAACCTGTCGATAGTGTTTATTTTCATATCAGCTCGATTTTATCCGTCGACACATACTTCTGTGAAAACTCTGTTCGTGTTATTTAAACGGTTATTTATTATTACACTGAAATCAATAAATAGTTTCGTAAAATGATTAATTAATTTGAGTTTCTTTATTGTAAGGTGCTTATGGCTTTCTGAAACCTTTTAAGGTCATAGTTTAAAATAATCATATGCGTATTCCTATGTTCTTTGCGTAATTTTTTTATTCACCTCAAGATTGACTTAAAGACTGCGACATTCAACCTAGTAAATTGTGTCTTTTGAACGGTTAAACAAACGATTTTCAAATAATAAATGTATATGATTGTTTTGAATACATTAATATGATTAAAATATACAATATTCTATTTGAACTCTAGATAATCACGTTCTTGTAGATAAAAACTTCATATATTTTATAACCTGCGTGTGTAGTTCATTCGAATCGTTTGCGTTTGATTCAACCCTTATATACTTGGTCTAAGATTCAACACTTTTCATACACTTTACAATGTACTTTTAGTTCTATGAATCCTGTAATAATCTCAGGACAAAATATCAAATTTACTGAACTGCTGTAATAATTATATAAACATATTATAAATTTTTTAAGCAATTTTCATTTTATTAATTTCAAATTTTACGTATTTATTATAAATTAAAAATTTACAGCAATTTAAATTTTATTTATTTTAAATTTCACTGATTTATTTTAGGTTTAAATTTTTAAAGCAATTTAAATTTTATTTATTTTTAATTTAAATTTTTAAAGCATTTTACATATTATTTATATTAAATTTTACTTATTTATTTTTAATTTAAATTTTTTAAAAGCATTTTACATATTATTTATTTTAAATTTTACTTATTTATTTTTAATTAAAAATTTTTAAAGAATTTCATATTTTATTTATTTTAAATTTTACTTATTTATTATTTAAAGTTTTAAGCAATTTAAATTAAATTTATTTTAAATTTCACTTATTTATTTTTAGATTAAAATTTTTAAAGCAATTCACATTTTATTTATTTTAATTAAATTATAAATATTGAACATGTCATACCAGAATGTGTTGCTACCTATTTTTTATATTTTTTCTTGTTATGCAATGTAAAAGCCCTTTGGGCGTGGATAATATTAAATAAATAAATGGATGTATCTACTTATGAAAATGTGATATACTGCATACATATACAAAAATGTTCTCCGCCAGTAAGTAATTAGGTTGATGCAACCTCCATCTTACTTTAAATCGTAGTTACCGGCTTTCTGCCTTTGCACAAATCTTTCGTGACGAATATTGATTAAGAATTTATTGACGAGTAATTGAGTGTACGTTTTTATTTATGTTACGTTTGAGGCCGAGCCAAGCTCAATGCTCACAATGTTGTATATGCTTGGAAAATTCTAGTAATTTAACGAATGGTATTTTCATCTCGGGTTTTTGCAAAATTTATGATCAATCTAGTATCTTCACCAACAAAGGCTGTAAAACGTTCATGAACGTGCACCTAAAAATAATTGATGAATTTTCCTCCGCGCCCTCACATGCGCGTGCTAATTCGGCTCGAGAGGTGGTCTAGCACTAGGAATAAGGTCGATTGTTAATCGATATTGCATGTCCACTCCTCACTTGCTACCAAAGACTATCGATTGTCCGTATTAATAATTCACTCCTCGTCCGTACACCATTGTTAATCTTCGGTTGGCGGATGCACTTGTCAAATATCACCTTGAGTTTTCCTTCACAGACCACTGTAATAAGTATACACTAATAGAGTAAATTAAAATATGTGAAATAATATCGCATATATTGTTTTTCAATTCGAATATTCGATAAAAAAGCTAATGAATAATTCACATCATTAAATTAATAATACAGGCAGCCATTTTTCAAATAATTTTGTTATTTCTAAAATCCTTTCGTTGTTTTATTTTTATATCCCTACAGAGATGAGGTAGAATTTTTTCAAATTCAGGAATATGGATATTCGAGCGTTTGCAGGGCTGACGACCTGTAATTGGCTGGGTTAAGTGGCCACTTTATGTAGGTACTACAACATTCCCCATTCCGCTTATTAGCGAATATCCACACCAGGTAACATTTTTGATTTTGTATATATGCTACGAATCAAGAATCATCCACCAGCGAGTTGAACGCTCCATCTATGCATTGATATTGAAGTTAAGTATTTATTAGCAAATTACTTTATTTTTGTAGTTAAGACTCTTCTGACGAGTTAAATTAAGTACTAGTAATCGCCTGTAATCGCCTTTCGTTGTGTTAGATGGCCGAAAGACAGCGATTAAAAAAACATACCAAAAAATAATGTTGACGAAGCACAAAATCCTCTTCGATAAATATTTTGAAGCATTTTAACTGTTATCGTTTTAAACACTGTATTTATAGATTTATAATTCATATCATTGTATTGTATAAAAACGCAGTGAGATTTGAACGTAGCTTTTTTCTTTTGGCTTTGATAATCTCTTTCGTATGATTAGAACTTTCAATGTTTTAATTTAAAACTCTGTGCAGGTGTGCAAGTTTTATGCATTTTATCGTATCTAATCACGGTAACAGTGAAATTTGATATTATTCAATAGTTTTAATGATGGTTTAGATTCATTTTAACATTTTTCTGTGCATTCCCAAGTATTTAGTAGAAAATAATATCATTCAAACGAGTGTTGCCAGCTTCGTAGGCGCTGTTTTCATATTACGTTCTTGTGTCTCGGCCAGTTAGCGGTACACCATCGATACTCAATACTCTACTCAGAACTGTCTCGTAATTTAATACTAATCTAATTATTGATACCTCGACTAGAATCACGCTAGCCGAGCAGAACTAGCTGTTCTAAAGTCTGACATATTTATGAAGCAGCATGACCCTGGCCGCGGCGCTGCGCTGATGTCCCTATATTATATACTTGGTGATCTAGTATTCAATTTTAGTATGCACTAGCAACGTGTCTCTTCCTAGATACGTCACACTCTACATAGTAGTTTAGTACCTACCTGCTATGTGCTACTCCAGTCTCTAGCAAGCTGCACTTCGGACCATTTTAGCAAAGTTGGCACGGCTCTCGCCGAATAGGCACTCTCACGGAATTTGCACTAATTAGCATCTCCATAACGAGCATACTGTCCCTGTTCTTGCGAAGGTTAAAATTGCAAACTTAAAAAATGTATTTGAAAAATTACTTAAAATATTTCATAAATAAATGAATAAATATTTTAAACCTACTTACTCCTAATTTCCCTTTATCCGCACCCAAAGGTGCCTAAAGTACACTAAGTGCAGTGTATTGATCCTACCTGTATTTTAAACCTACGTGATTTTAACAACATTTTATGCGGAACGACGAAGATGTTCAATATATACACCGTGTCCCACGATGAGACCGCGAAACTCCGGAGGGTGATTGTTCATGGTAATTCTGAGAAAAAAATCCTTATAAAGTTTTTTTGATCCGGGCATTTTTAATAATTAATTAAAAAAAAGTATTAATAAAAAGCGACTATGTAATACTGGCTTCTGTTTGAAATGCTAGCGGTGGCGGGGTGGCGGTGGGCGGGGAGGAGTGGGGGTCCGCTCTGGTCACCGAACGAACATTCAAAATTCGAATTTCATATCTGAAATTGGTGCAGGTCACGTGGTGTTAGCCAGTTCAAAAATGGACGGTATTACACGCGTGAATTTTTATTCATATTTAATCATTTTTTTAAGAAATTAGAATTGAGTTTTTTGAAAAACTTTATTAAGATTTTTTTCTCAGAATATCATGAATAATCACCCTCTGGAGTTTCGCGGTCTCATCGTGGGACACGGTGTATAGTAGTTTCAAAAAATTTGTCATATATGGGTTATCAGATGATGGGCGGAATGGGTAATGTTGTAGCACATCAAGTGGCCACTTAACCCAGCCAATGACAGGTCATAAGCCCTGTAAACGCCTAGATAATCCACATTCGTTTCCAGAGTTTCTCTGTCTCTGTTGGTATATCAATAGTATCTACGTGATTTTAATTAAATTTAGTAGATTCGATGTGAAGTTTATGTTAGAAGCACTAACGTTTAGGTAACATGTCCATGATTTAAAAAAAATGTGCATCATCATGCCTACGTCGCCTTTTTAAAGAAATAAAAATTAGTAATGCTTTATATTTTGGTTCTATGTAAAAGCAACAGAACATGTTTGTGAAGTATTGAAAAATGACTAAACAGTGAAGCGTATTCATATCATATTATATCAGAATGATGCATTCTGCTGCTACTGATTACAGTTATGGCACACTAAGTACAGTGTGTATTGATATTTTTTTCTTATTTACATGAAGCCAAGGTGATCATTCTTACGCCGCGCCACTGAGCCAGATCCATGCATGCATCGGTTTGTTTTTTAATTGGTAAAAAAGCTAGTTTAAGCAATATTTGGAATAATAGCAACTACAACCATTAATATTCCAGGCCCAATAACTGTAGGAACTAAATCGCTAATACCAAGTCTCGATAAAAAAAGATATTTTTGTTTAATGTGATATTATCAGGAATCGAACCCGGAAGGAAGGCGTTGAAGTGTTTTAAACGTAAATGTTTATCAGATATTATTGATATCCCAACAGAGACAGAGAAACTCGGAAACGAATGTGGATTATCTAGGCGTTTATAGGGCTTATGACCTGCCATTGGCTGGGTTAAGTAGCTACTTGATGTACCCCATCATCTGATAACCATATATGACAAATTTTGGAACTACTATCTATATTGAACTCGTCTTCGTCGTTCCGCATTACAGAAATTTTCTATGCTGGTGTCATCTGTTGAGAAGATTGTTAAGCATTTTTTGGCAGTAGGTAAGGCTCTACCGAACTTAATTACTTACTAGAAGACGCCTGAAGATGTCTCTCCAAATTTTTGTTTGCTTTTTATTTTTGACCAGTAAATCTTTTTAACAACATTTTGAATGTATACAAATACTTGTAGACAAATTACTGGATTATACCCATTCTGGACTGATATCAGATATTATTGATATCCCAACAGAGACAAATGTTTATGTTGGAAAATCCGAGACTCGCGAATCAAGTATATATTAAATTTAGTACGGATAAGGTGACTAAAATTGTAGCTCTATTGATTTTCGTACATTATTAGTAATTTTGATGTGAGTAATAAAGATTATAAATACACGTAACATGTGTTTATGATAAATTTATCCGAAACATCCAATTATATTATCTACTTACGTCATTTATTTTTTTATTTATAAAAGAATTATATCATATTATATTATTAGATTGTTAATACCTTAATTAATTAACCTAATTATTATTGTACCTGGTATCGGTCCTACAATTTGTAAAATATTCTTTTGATATTAATCTGTACGCGGCACGCTATTCTTTTTTTCTATAGCATAAATACTTATTATGTAAATTTGATTTAAATGTAAATATGAAATATAAATTACTGTGGGTTGGTATATTCCTAAAATTAAAAAAAAACGCTTTATTTTGTTTGTTCTATCCAATGCGATCTCTCAGGTGAATGTGTGGTAAGACTATGTATGTGTACAAATGTCGAAATTAGAGCAGAGTGCAAGGCTGAGATAAATATTATCGACAAAATTAAGAAAGGGCTTTTACGATGGTTTGGTCATGTGGAGCGAATGAGTGATGAAAGAACGGCTAAAATAAGTTTAAATGCAAGTGTGCCTGGACGTAGAAGCCGAGGTAGGCCGAAAAAGACATGGCATGACCAAGTACGACAAGGACTTGAAAGTGGACCTGTGAAAAGTCGGAATAATAGGCGTATGTGCATGAGAAGATGAATGTAGAGGAAGCAAAGGAAGTGTGTCAGGACAGAGTGGTATGGCGTTCTATCCTCTCTGCCTACCCCTACGGGGAAATGGCGTGATGGTTAGTTATGATTTGCTAGTTATCCATTCCTAATGGTGCGCTTCAACAATATAATACTCTAATTATTACAGTTTAATCGTGATCACTAATTATTATACGTGGTATCTATAATCAGTCTTACACTTTAAAAATATTTTGCACAAAAAGAGCTTGAAATTAATTTTCCGTCAACCCGAGATCTCGCGCATTGCAGCCTAACGCACTAACCACTATTCTAAATGGCATGATAATATCTAACTGGTCTCGTATATGGTTCACCTTTTTAATCTCCAACCTATCTTAATAAAAGGGAATATTTATAGCGATAGCTGAAAGGGGTTAATGCTGTCATCACCCATTTCCCCTTTATTCTTAGAAACAGACGGAAAAGATAAAGATGGCCGCCTGCCAACACAACACACGTACACTATACCTACACTATATTGTAATTTTCCGAAGCAGGTTTTGCATTTTAATATATCGCCAAAGTAATTATGAAGTATTACTAGTCTCCAGCTAAACGATTATGCCAGATATAAAAAAAATATTTTGGCAAATTGTTCCGAGTTCAGTTTTACGGCAGTAAATTCCATTCTTTTTATAGGTATTTCTTGCCAAGAATTTAAATCAATTTTAACAAAACGTTGGCTCAGAAATGCTGAATAAACAGGCCAGATTATTAATGGACGAATCTAAAAATAATTTATGCAATACCTTTATTTAAGGGTCGGTTTTATAAACGTAACATTTAATATACTAATCGGGTTATATTCGGTACAAAAGTATAGACCTGTAACATACGTTCGTACCACGGTCGCGTGCCAAGCACCATAGATAAAAGGCATACTTTGACAAATGTTTCGTTTTATTGCTTTCTCAAATTGATTTAAAGCAAATATAATGGCATGATTAATTGTGCACCAACAATTAAACTCTATAAAAATATTTTACTTTACTTACGGGTTTGGCGTATTTCCCGTATTCTCCGTATTTAAAGCGGTAATTAATAATCCCGATCGATAACTTTTAACGGATTTTCCATTGTGATCGTGAAAACGTTAAACATCCGTGGTGAGAAATCGTTATCACGTCGCTATTAGCACGTCGATAGTCATCTGTGATTGAGCTACTGATGCGTTACTAACGGATTTTTAGAAATCAATCGCTTAAGGATACGTTTATAAAATCCCGTGGTAGGTATTATAATACGCAATCTACGAGTATTATGGTGTTATATCTACTTTTCAATCATGTTAACGAGACAAATAGATAAACATACAAATAGTTTTGGTGTAATAGTAAATAAATACAAAGTTTTTACCGAGATTTTGAACGTATACAAATACTTGTAGACAAATTACTGGATTATACCCAATAATCAGATATGATTGATATCCCAACAGAGACAGAGAAACTCTGAAAACTAATGTGGATTATCTAGGCGTTAATAAAAATTGGAGAGACATCTTCAGGCGTCTTCTAGTAAGTAATTAAGTTCGGGTGAGCCTTACCTACACCAATAAAGATTGTTGCCAAAAAATGCTTAACAATCTTCTCAAAAGATGTCACCAGTGAGAAAATCACTTGTAATGTGAAACGAAGCGTGATAATTCATACTAATAGAAGTTCCGAAATTTGTCATGTATGGTTATCCGATTATGGGCGGAATGGGGAATGTTGTAATACATCAAGTGGCCACTTAACCCATCCAATGACAGGTCATGAGCCCTGTAAACGCCTAGAAAATCCACATTCGTTTCCAGAGTTTCTCTGTCTCAAATACAAAGTTATTTAATTCTCAATAATTTAAAATTTTTGGGTAGTATAAATATGATTCGCTATTTGATAATAAGGTGATTTTAGATGTTCGATGGAGTACATAAATTTTATCAGTATGAAGAACGAAACAGTTGAGCTTTGTTTTCAAATAAGTTTTTCCGCATTTAGATACTTTCCGCGCTTTAGCCGAAGTCGTCGACCTCTCAACATCATCTATCATTAATCAGGTGTACGAGTGGCTAGGAGTGAGTCCTAACTGTTGTGGTCTGTAGACTGTGGGGACCGGCTCGTTCAAGTTCAAGTTACTTAGCTCCACCGCTTTACTAGTCGCGGGCTGCCAGCAGTCAGCTGATTGTTCAACATCGTAACTTCGTGTTTGTTTCTCAACAAGTTGCGAGTTGGCGACGCACGCCGCCATGTCACTCGGAAAAGTCAATGTCGCAATTTTCCGGCTTTATTACGAGACAAAAATAAGACATTTCGACGTCAGCGGGGTCTGATAAACAATACCGTGATGTCATCGTTATTACTCTTATTATAACTCCATGTGCATGTATGTATACGATGCGTAACATTAAACACCGGATGATAGACAAATCGTTTGATATTGTAATATCATAACATGAGTGTTCCGCGCATGCGCTGAGGGGCCCCCTGCTCATGGGAACCTTTCTGTCAAATGACATGAATAGCGATGTTGTTTGTATGCGAGTGCCCGTATATTATTGCATTACGCCCAGTTGTAATAATCTCCGCGTGATTTGATCGAAGATAACGGACGGGTTGGTTAGTCGGAGTGTTTTTGTGTCAAGTGCTGTGGGTCGTTAGTTTTGCGGGCGCCACGGGAGGGCGGGGGTAGCCGTGTGCGCAGTCCCACCCCCCGTGACGTAGTAGCGATCTTCCCTCTACCCTACGGGACATAGCATCGCATCTTGTGCTCCGCGAGTTGTCTTCCGACGTCATAAGTGATATTATATTAGTGGCCCACTGTGGTGGTGTGTGACGCGCCTTCCCCTCGCTCCACACGAGAGTTTTCCATTTAGGATGACAGCTCTCCTGTCCGCGACCGCTTCCAGCCGTTCCATCTGTTGGTGTTAGGATATTGGTAGATCCTATTCATCATCAGGCTCACCATGTCGATAGGTTCACTGTACAGAGCCCTCCGGCTGAGAGTTTCCAGACGTAAGTGGTGTATTGATCATTTTCCTGAATATTTTCGCCACTCAACACTCTTCACGAATTAACCATATGTTAGGTTTATCAAACACCCGGATAGTATTTTGTATTTCAAACTAATTGTCTGATAAATTTAAACGACTTTAAATAACGTAAAACAGTAATTAAACACATATATTCATTCATTTTATCAGAACATTGATAAAAGTTTGCTTATTTCAGTAGCTCAACTAGCACAAAGGTTGAATGGATACTTATAGATAGTAATAAGTACAATATGTACATACATAAACGCATAACATTTAATCGATAAAGATCTTTTTTGAAAACGGGAGATCACCTGATGAATGGAACATACATGGAATGAAAAAGTTCCAGTTTATTTGATATAAATATAACAGAAATGAAAACGTTCTTTGCAATATGGTGAAGGTTTTCTATCGTTTTCGTTTTTAAAATCAAATGGGAAATATTTGTTTTAGAAAAATAACATAAAATTAAGTGTACACGAAAAAAATAATATTAGTCTATGTAAATTATATAGTACTAAAATAAATACATATAATAAAAAAATATAAAAAAAATAAAATTAACATGGGTATATGTATAAGTTCCTATTCGGAATATTAAATACCTGATGTTTTGTTGAGTTATTTTTAATATTTTGTATTTTTTATATATTTGAACTTAACCATACGAAAAATATCTGGCGACGTCATGGGAATGTCGAAAGCGTGTCAAAGTCTGAACGTTCATATAATTCTGATGTTCTGAACCTCTGGCACTCGTATTGTCATTGTACAATATTTATTTATGAACATTTAAATTGAATTATATCACATTTTGTATTGTAAGTCGATATTTTTAATACGTTACTCACCGGCGTGGCGTTCTATCCCCTCTGCCTACTGCCCTACCCTCCGGGGAAATGGCGTGATGATTTAGCTAGTTAGTTAGTTAGTCACTGGGGAACCCCCTTCCCGAGGAAAGCATCTTACAGGTTATTCTGTTTTAAAAAAAAATATTTGTCGACAACCTTATTTTTGAAACGTGAATTGGGGATACTAAAAACTTATAAATATTGAAAGACATGAGGATATAATCTTTGATTATTTTATCAAGAAAAATATTAGAACCAAAAAAGTCCCCACATTTTTAAAGATTATTAATAATTGTAAAATAACAATTTCTCTATTCATTTCTTTCAGAAAAAAATACAACTTCATTAAAAATCAAGAAGGTTTTTAAAAATGTTAAACTTGTACACGAGATTGTGTTAACTTTATTTTCTAAATGGTTAGCCTACTCTGACACGAAATGGAATATACTCGGAGTTATGCGCTGAACAATGCATATTATTTGCATTGTAGGTACCTATGCTGCAGTATTCAGAATGCGGGGCCTTCATTTTTTTATATTTATTTTTATTTTATCTATTTAAAAAAAAAATTATCATTACAAATCTACTTCAGGCAAAATGCACACATATTTGATTACTACTGATCTTAGGTACTTATTTTATCAATACAATTTTTAAATAGTTTATGATTAAATTAGTAAAAAATAAGCGATAAAATATCAGAAGCCAGATACTTACTGACAAAATCTAGATTTTACACCCAATTATACATATTATTTAAAAAATTAAACACACGAAGATGATTTTATTTATTTATTTCAGTTATTTAGAACATCACAGAAAAAATCCAATTCATTCTAAATACAATACAATAATAAATCATACATGACAATAGAAAGTTATGTTAGTATAATGATATAAAAAAGTATAGAAAGAAAAATTATAAGTTAGAAAGTGCTTTCCTAAGGGAAGACCCACTGTCGTGAAATATGTCGACATCCAAGGTGATGCGATTAAGTAACAAGATTGCTCTACCAACAGGCATAACCATTGGCAGGTTGGTTCTGCATATTGGCAGATAAAACAATCGATGCTGTCTTTGTCGAAGATAGTTATCAGGTACGAACAGACCTACATCCATCAGAATTTCCGAGTTATTTATGCGACCACCAATCACCTGAAAGAAGTGAACACCCAAATGGACTGGCGGTCGTTTAACCCAGCGTTTAACTCGTATAAGCTAGCCCTGTAAATGCGTTGAGTGTTACACATTATTGGGGTGCGGCACCGCCCATGGCGAATGGCTAAGACTTTGGACTCACGTCAGGAAGGTTCCGGGTTTGGTTCCCGGTAAGATCACATAAAAGCTATTTTTCCGAACCTGGGGGTGTTCCGTTAAATCCTGTTAAATGACCTGTTGATATATGAAAGCCCCACCCTTTCCCTAGACTGCTTTAAAGACTATTGAATCTTTTTTTTTTTAGTCCAGCCAACTCTACCAATTTTTTCAACAAGCTAAACCGCAATTTTAAGATTGTCAGTGTGATAAAAATACGGATGAATTTACGATTATCTACGCGAACAAATGCTTTCATTGTACCCCTACCACTGTCTCGGCTTATGTATTATAATTGTCATTGTTTCCATCACCCAAACCAACCAGATTCGGCATAAATTAACAGTGGTAGGGATGTTAGTTTCTACCCAGATCATTATTTATTAGTAATTACAACCACCCGTGTGGAGACCGGTATCCCGCCTCGCCAGCCCATCCCAGACATCCACCCGTGCATCCGCGGTCAGGGTCTCAATGGAGGGGGGATTAGGGAAAAGAGGGGAGGGGATAGAACGCACGTGTGCATCTCACACTATCATCCTATCATCCTATCTGGCAGACACTATTTCATACGTCCCCTGCCGTACCTTATCACAATACCTATCCAAAGACCATCCTATCCTTACAAAAGACACAATACAATTGAGTTGAGGGATGGGATAAGGCCTGTTGATATATGAATAAAATTGTCATTCTATATCTTATTTCCTATGTGGAGCATATGGATTCCTTAGACTAGGTACCTCCAATCTAAGCTATTGGCCGCCAGTTCCCGTGCATCCTCCCAAAGTTTTAAATAATCCAAAATGAAAAACTAAATATGTATCTCCTTGAAAATGATAAGCATCTTCGTGTCTCTCGATGTTTTGCTTTTTGTTATTACTTTTTATAAAATGGTTTTAACTTCTGGTTTTCTAGAAACCACATTTCCAGGACTGATTATAAAATAAAACAATAAAAAAATACGAAAATTAACTTTTAAAAAAGAAAATCTACACACTTTAAAATGAAAAATTCACAAACTCAGAAATAATGGAAAACTGCGAACATAAATAAAAAAATAGAAATTTGTATACTTATTCTAAATTGGAAAAAGAGAAACTTTCTTCCTTTTCCCTACATGCATTACATGTGCGTACGAATGCAGTAAATAATGATCATCATCAGTAATCTATGGAAAACTACAGATACATAATACATAAATTACTAGGTTTATCATTACATACATTATTGCCCCATATAAAATTGACTTTTCCCGGTGGATAAGCAGAACTCTTATCGAAGGATAAATACTATTGTGGTTGGATAAAGTAAAAATGTTATTGTGGTTACAGTCAATACATTAGTTGTATTCTTTTAAATCATCATGAGTCATGACTCACTAAATTTTTACTACATTTTTATGTTGTACTTCCAAAGCAATCTTGCATATTGAAATATGGAAATACGGTAAGTAATTTACTGATAAAAATATAGAATATCGTAATAACCTTGATGTACTTAAATATTTCTGTTTATATCTATTATACAAACAATAAAATCTAGGTAGATAATAATAATTTATATGTTGAAATCAGAAACTGAAACGAATTTATTGAAAAGTCAGTTCAACTATCGTTCGATCTTTCCACTTAATTGAACAATAAGGAAACCCACGCACTTTATTTCCACTGTTGATAACTGTGTTGATATGTACATAGGCAGGTTTATACTAAATAACTAACTAACTAACCATAACGCCATTTCCCCGAAGGGATACGCGAGAGAATAGAACACCACACCACTCTGTCTTGTCATACTTCTCTTGGTTCCTCCACATTCATACATTTTCTCATGCACGCGCGCCTATTATTCCGATTTTTACTGCCCACTTTCAAGCAGCACTTATTGTACTTGATCATGATCATGCCATGTCTTTCTCGTCCGTCCTCGACTTCTACATCCAGGCACACTCGCATCATAGATTCTTTAAGCAGTTCTTTCATCATTCATTCGCTCTACATGACACAACCATCGTAAGAGACCTTTCTTAATTTTGTCGATAATGCCTATCATTCTGCTCTGATTTCGACATTATTGCACCTATCATAGGTACTTAGTTTTATTACATATTCGCCTGAGAGATCGCATTTCAACAGCATTCAATCTACTTTCTTCCGACTCCATACTTCGCTTCCATACAAAAGAGTTCGTACCAGAACTCCATGAACTGCCAATTATTTTTAAATTTCTAGGTACCTTTCTAAAAATCCAATTTTATTGTCATTAGGGTCGCATTGAAATGACAGCTAATTAGCTGTTTTATTGGCCACAGTGAGTTTGTAAAAAATTGCTAAAGTTAACTACCCCATATTATTTCATAAATATTATTATTTTTTGCCTTCACGATTACTTTCCACATTCAAACTTTTGCTTTCAAATGACATTACGTAAAGTTTTCAACCGTGAATACTTGGCGTGTGGTTCAGATGTAGGTATCTATACAATACCTACTTCAAAATAGATTACCTTTGAGTAGTGTTTTCCAAAGGTCTAGGACCTGGTGATAAATATGTATTTCTGCACCTTGGAGGAAATAATAATAATATTCTCAACTTTAAAGTCAAGTACAACCCTCACATTACTAGTAAAACCTCGATATTATATTAAAAAATATTTAATAATTCATTAAAAACGATTTATTTAAATATTTTAATAGTATCATGCAATAAAATCGTAATGTTGTGTTGTGTATGTTTTATCTCGATTTTAGTTTATGCCCATGGAAAATAGTTTCTACGTAAATTTGCCACGTATGTTAACTATAATGTGATCACATTATTTAAATAACAAACAATAATCACCACTACTTATTGTGATGAATGCTTGTTGATATAAATAGGGAAAATATTGATTTCTGTATTTACGATGACCAATGTGGTGGCGATATGGATTGCTAGTATTTTTTAAAAGTAAAATTAAATTACTGTAACAGATGAAGCAGTATTTAACAGAAATTATAATTTAATTAATAAGAAATTCAAAGCATCATTGTTTTATTCTGTGATGTTAATTAATCAAGATAGAGATTTAACTCTAAAACTCTTAATTCGGTTCGCTGTATTTCTCGCCTGATATGACCATAAACGGGTTTCACGTTCGAAAAGTTTCATTCTCGTGTTTCGTAATAAAGTATTGATTTTTCCAGAGTATGCGAATCTAGGTGAAATGTTAACAAATAAATAACAATAGTTATGGCCGCGCTAAACGCTACCAGTTTACCAAGTCAAGGTCACTATAATTATGCTTACTGGCCGTAGCGAAGATGTCATAAAGGTTTGGACACATTTTTCTTCGTTGACCCCATGTGCCTCGTTTTCTATTACCTTGGACCTGTGAAACGAGATCCTATATCACGAACACAGGTCAATGTCGTTTATTTCGTTACGTCAAGTTTCCACTTTCCCGCCATAGACTTCAAATTACCGCGAAAAGACATGACGATTGGCCTGGTTGACGTATCTCATATTACGTCATGCTTTTTTTGCGTGCACGATTTGTGATGTTTACATTGAACACGAAAAATGTTGTCATCGGCAAAACATGTTTTTTAAAATGTTTTTTCATGGTTTCAGGGATCTCGTAGTTTTGACGTGTTTCAAGGTCAAGTTTCAAAATGATTTAAAATTTTTTGTTTTAGTGCTTTTTTCTTCTTGTGTACTTTTTTTTAGTTTTTTTATCAATTTTTAAAAATCTTTTGTGTGGCTAACCATTAAAAGTACCTAGTCTTTTTACATATCGAAAAATCAGTATTTAAAATTAATATAGCTATTTTAAATTGTGACAAGTTTTTTTACATAAAAATACATTTAAAATTTAAAATGACAATTCTTAGTGGAAATCCCTGCGTATGTTAACAAAATATCAAATGTAAAAACAGTATATAATTCAATGGAGTACGAATTATATTCAATAAAATTATGTTAGAAGAAGTTGGTCACTAGCGGTCTCTTCGTATTCAAATGATCGTGCGAGTCCATTTATGGGATCCATTAGAAGCCGTTTGGCTAATTGACCTATAGTTCTGTCCAATCGTTCAATCAGAACACTCTTCTCGCTTGACTAAAGCAGACTAATAATACCTGATAATATCGCCAAACAAACACGTTGTATCCGAATTCCGTGCCAACGTTTTACTAAAATATGAAGTTTGTTCGGCTTTAAATTAAGTGTAGAGATTATTCGGATTAACTTCTTAAAATTCAGCTAGTAAATACTTGATTTAAGTTTGTATTCTTTTTGTGTCTATGAAGAAAAAAGCCCAATCCTCTGATTATTAATTCATTGGATGGTTCAAAGAGCAATCGAAGCCGCTCTTCTCTTTTGTTTAATATATTTTTAACATACATTATTAAAATCTTTTGCTTTTGATTATGTGCGTTTTCACTCTTTTAGTGATAATTTTTTTTCTTCATTTACACAATAATATTGTTATCAGTGTTTCCTTGAAAATAAATGTTTCAAAACAAGTTAGTGTTGACAATTGGTTTTACTTAGTGCAAACCGTTGATAAGTTTTTTTATTACTGTTAATATTGGCAAATAGTATTCGTTATCCATTACACATAGTGTTTTCATTTATAAACTTTGCATTTTGTTGAAGTGGGTGTTTAGGATACTAAATTAGGTATGAAAAGGAAAACTTTTAACATGTTTGGTATTTCCTTTCTCTTTCCTTTCTATCTTTAGAAGCATTTAGAAAATTCACATTCATTCTTCACTAAAATACCCATTCAATGTAAAACATCCTGTATGTCATTTAAGTGTCATTTAATCCACGTCGAAAACTTAAAATTATATTTTGTTTGAAACGAGTATTACCTATTAATAGTACCTCGCGCCATTTTCTTCATATTTCCACGTGGTGTTTTTGTTTTTTCGCTCCTCCCAGTATTGACATTATGACGATCAAAAACTAACTGGAAATCATTTCTCGATAAGATAAGTCACCGCAAAAAGGTTGTTATCGGCGGCGCGTATTAATCTATTCTTACCGGATGATAACAGTACCGTACACGTAGTAAATATAGTGATATCTAGTAAATTGTGGGGTCTCTATACCGCCGATGCCCATAAGACCAGGGCAGTGGACGCGATGGGCCTGCCGTACGATCACACGTGTAGTGTTGCGCACTCTTGGGTCTGCACGGCGCTGGACGTCACCAGCCAAGAAGTACTGCCACGGGTGTGTGAGCACTGAGATTGCGAGAAACATGGAATTGGGATGCGCAAGTGGTGCATGTGAGTGCTTTCACTGTTATGAGGCGCAATTATAGGTCGCCAATTGAAGAGTTAATATATATTTTTTAAACAGCTCTCGTAGACTATTCAATTTTTCAAGAGAGCGAAAAAACTAAGTAATATTTCCACTTTACATATATATTTCAAAATAATATATATATAAGTACGTATGTAAAAATACACTGTAGGTATGTGCTTCTTTTCTTTTCTGAAACTTTATAGATATGAGAAAAACGTGTCAAAGTGGCCAACGTGCTGTTTTTACGAGAAAATACTTCTAAATGTGCTGTTTTTGTGAGAAAATACTTTTAAATGTGCTGTTTTTGTGAGAAAATACTTTTAAATGTGCTGTTTTTGTGAGAAAATACTTTGATGTCTTCTGAATTTGTATATCAAATTATCGAATTAATTGTGAATTCACAAACGAAATATTTATTAGACAAATTCGGGAAAAACTGCACGGTTTAATTAACTGCATGAGTTTACACAATCGGCGATTGAAGATTTCTTTATTGCGCTCTACTTACCAAAGCTAGAAAAATTTCGTGTATCTAAGCTCTCTCACCTTATTATTGCAGGAACCTTTTAACTTATACAGGATGTAACAAAACTCGACGTACAAGCGGGAAACCAGTGAATCTACATAATAATTGGGGGGTCGATTTTGTAGAGAATTTTTTTTTATTTGACCCATAGTTTTCGAGAAAATTGAGTAAGAAATTGATTTTTTTTTCAATATTTTTTGCAAATTGTTATCAAATATCATGTATTTAGTCAAATTAATACTATCCATAAAGAAAACAAAATTAAAAAACGCGTTTTAATAAGAATTTGAGCAATTTTACTTAATCTGCCATACTTATAAAAACTTTTGTGAGAAGAAAAAAAAAAATTTTTTTTTAGCTCAGATTAAAAAGTCATATTACACAATCGTCTCCAGATACGATGTAGATTCACCAGTTTTCGGGTTGTACATCGAGTTTTGTTGCACCCTGTATTGTTTTTTATCCATAAATTTCTTTCACTCTTTTGTATATAGGGTTTACACGTATTTATTCTTAACATTTAAAACAAATATTTTATCAAAAATATTTATTTCAAAGTGAATTTTACGGACATTTTCCTTTTTATTTCTCATCGAAATCCTACATAATTGATATTTGTCATGATTGTGCTCAATTTTAATTTCATCACATTGACAGGTGGGTATTTAAATAATCTATTAAATGAAAAGAAGTGAGTTTGTCAGATTATATTTTCTTGGAAAATTTAAGCACCAGGCAGAAACTATTTGGTTATTCGTTTTGGTGTGAGGAGGGTCAATAAGCACGCAATGTTGTGTGTGTATGTAATTAGTGAGCTGTCGAAATGTACGGAAGGCTGTTTAATGTGAGGTACATATATGGGTATCGATTATTTTATGTTAGATACATAAGTATATGGATTTATAGTTTCTACAATACGAGTATGCCTAGGTTATACGTCAAACGATTTCTCAAAATCCATTTTTGCCTAATAGGGTAGGTGAGGACAGAAAGAATAATGTTTTGTGAAAAATTATTAATCTGCGTTAATTATTAATAACTGGAAAAATTCAGAGGAAATTTATGATAGGTAAATTAAATTCGAAGATGAACTGTTCATTATAGGTACCGTTCATTATTTGTAGGTATTTATAAAGTTTCCAATTGATTTAGATGATTACTTATCCAATAAATATTAAAAAAATTATCCAATACGAAAAAAATACATTTTTTTAATATCTTTTTAGAATATTTTTTTTTATACTTTAATATTTTAATTTTGGAGCTGCTTTCAAATAGTCGGAAATAACTGTACCAACTAAAATAGTAGTAACTGTACCACAAAACAAAAAACAAGTTGCGTGAAGTTGTAGGTATTTGAACCCTTGTGATTCCGATTCAGAGCCCGCAACTCTACCACTAGACCACAGCCCGGTTAATAGAAACCATGAGGTACTCGTGTTTACAGGACTTTATTTATCTATTGAAAATTTATTTTGTTCTGAATATTACTTTTATTTACAACTAGAAACATTCGTTTAGCATAATACCCATAGGTACAATAAAATAATATCGTCCCTTTCACACGTGCTGTACCGGTTACTGATTTTTTTAAAACAATCCATAAAAGGGGTGAGTTATACCTATTATACCTACACAATATAGAATTCAAACATTACAAACCCGTTATTTACAAAGAGTGTCTGGGCGGTTTTTGTTATAGGTACGGTGTATGTGAAAACAAGTAGGTACCTACATACCTACCTTACAAAAGTAGTTTCAAAAAATTTAATATGATGAAACCTGCATGCAAAAAAAGAACTCAGCGCAGCACAGGAACAATCGGTAACAGTAACGGTTCGAATCCCACTTTAGCACAACTTGTTTCCAGCTTTCTGGCACAGTTATTTCCGACTATTTGAAAGCAGCCCGAAATTGAAATATACCTGTATCATAAGAGCTCAAATGTTTCTTTAGAAAAAAATCACTTTTAAATTTGGAAGTCTTAATATTTTTTTGATTGGTAGGTACTCGGATTTTTTCCCGCGGTAATGAGTAGCTAAAAATAAACATTTTTTTTACAGTTAAATTTTTATAAAATGAAAAAAGTGCAGAAAAATCGACAGAATTCAAAATATTTAGGTAATACCCACTTAAAAATTTCAAATTCGTAATTTTTACTAATTATAAATACCTAACTAGTACCTACCTAAGTGTGTAGGTTTTTGTACTGTTATACAAGCATACAGCTGTCAATAATATTCAAAGGCCGCCAATCGTGTGAATGGCAGCCACCACGCCAACGCTGGCTTCCAACCAACACCCCCTCTACATTCTAAAATTCAGGGGGTGGTGTTCCAACTCATCTAGCCATCTCTTTCTATCACACTGTTATTTATTGAAAGTACTCTTCTTAAGGCGGGAAAATATTTTTTAGTATGCTGGCTTGTGAATTGGTAGGGTACCTCACAGATAATAAATGGGGTACCTCAGTATCTATTACCCTTTATCTTTTTATATAGTATTCAAAATATCGTTTTTATATCTTGGAGGAATCACTATAATAATAATAAATTATGGTTTAGTACCTAGCTGGAAAAAAAAAATCCAGACTTCTTTACTCTACTACTTACCAGATCTACTTAATCAAGTAATTTATTACCCACCTGAAATAATATTTTGAAATAGGAACATTTTAATATCAAACATGGCTCCCGAAATAACATGTCAAATTTGGTCAAATGTCAAAATATTATGGTATCAAGAAAAATAACAACTCCAATTTATAAACAACTCTTCATCAGAAATGCATAAAGCATGTTGTTTACGAAAATCAAAAAGTAAAATTACTTAAATGTCAATATTTCTTATAAAAGTACGAAGTTTATTGTATCAACTGTACAAATTGAAATTTCTTTTGATTCCAATGTAATTATTATGTTATTCTGGCTCTAAGTTTATTTAATGTAATTTTTATTCATTGTTGCTGTTCTCATCTGTCCCTGTTTATCTTAGCAGGTCATCCAGGAAGCCTTTGGTCAGATGGGAAGAAATGCATAGTGCTAGAAATGCTAGATAACAGTTCATTAAGTCCAACAAAAGAATTGTTAGTCTTTACAGCTTCCAGCGGTGCGATTCTCTAAGGTTTTAAAGGACACTTAAGCGCATACGAATTCAGTACAAAATCGTATGCGCAGTAGTTTAAAAACACTTACAGAATCGAAGCGCAGAGGCAAAAATTTTCACCTTTTTTTGCCCGTAGACGAGAATTTGTTTTAGTGATAGGATGGCAATATAGTGCACTTGATTTATGAGTTTTTTTTTTGTTAAACGAATTGATTTTTTACCAGAATAACTCTTTGTTTCCAGATGAAGATGATGCCACGACATCAGCAGCCACAGATGGAGCCGGAGGACCAAATGAACACAGAATCATCTTCGTCAATGGACCACAGCCAACCAAATTCTGCAATAACCACATTACCACTGCTAAGTACAGGTTAGTATAATATTCAAAGTTCAATAACTTCAAGCTGGCCAAACACATGGCTGCCGCAACACCATCGTTAGTGAAGGGGGTAGATTTAAAAAAAGTTCCTCTGATAAATATCAGTGTGATAGAATGGCTAGAGAAGTTTAACTGCCAGTGCTGACCAGCGATGGTGTATGTACATGTATCGTACAGTATGTCAAGTACAGTGTATCTTGATCATTTATTACATGAAGGGAAGATGATCAGTCTTACGGTTCAGCTCCATGCTATGAAATATTTTAATGCAAAAAACATGATTTAAACAAATATTTCATATTGATGTGTAAGATTGTATTTAAAATTTAAAAATGTAGATATTTAAATAATGTAAATTTCTACAACCACTTAGTTTATTTATTTAACCACCTCAACAGGCCAGGAGGCCCAATTACAGAAGGGAACAACGTCACGGAGAAGCTTGAGAAAAATCCCTTTTAATTTTTGTATTAATATTCACTTTCTTTTTATTAATGTATCTTGGGGTACATGATCAGAAATAGATAAATTGAATTTCATTATATTTCATTGAGTTACATGAAAATATTTGTTTTCAGCACGATAAGCTTCGTGCCGTGTTTCCTGTTTGAGCAGTTCCGGCGATACTCCAACTGCTTCTTCCTCCTCATCGCCCTCCTGCAGCAGATCCCTGATGTGTCTCCCACCGGGCGCTGGACCACCCTCACTCCCCTTGTCTTCATCCTCGCCGTGAGCGCCATGAAGGAGATAGCCGAGGACTGGGTAAATACTGTGAATACATCTTTCTCCTCTTTGTTCTCCTGCAGCAGATCCCAAACAAAATCTCTGTCCCTTTTACCAAATATACATGGAGTAACAAAACTCGCAGTACAACCCGAAAACTGGTAAATCTACATCGTATTTTGAGACGAATGTGTAATATGACTTTTGAATCTGAGCTTGAAAAATCATTCTTTTTTTTCTTCTCATAAAAGCTTTCATAATTAAAATACCGCTTTTTATTCCGTTTTATTTATAGATACTATTAATTTGACTAAATAAATTATATTTGATAACAAATTGCAAAAAAAAATCTGCTACGTACTCAATTTTCTCAAAAACTATGGGTCAAATCAAAAAATTTTACTGCACAAAATCGACTCCTAATATGTAGGTATTGGTTCACTTGTTTCCTGCTTGTACATCGAGTTTTTTTCACGGTGTATTGTTAGCAAACAAATACTTAAAAAATTTGTCATTTTTAAAAATCTGTCAAAAATGTTTTTACGGCTGATCATTATTGACAAGTAATTTGTTTTATCAGTGAAAGCAGTAGGATAGCATGAAAAGTGAACCAACCAAATTGTAGACAATTTTCAACAGATTGTCAGAAGTGATTCTTTTCCTCATCCTCTTGTCATCCAGGTACTTACTTTTATTACCAAAGATATGTTGTATTCTCACTATCAACTGCATACAAAACAGTTCTCAAAGTTACAAAATTAAAGAAAGCGATGTAGTAGATAACCCATCATAGTAAATTGTTTTTCTTTTCTGTCATAGTGAGCCTCAGGCTATTTCCTTCATCGAGACATCCAACCTGGACGGGGAGACGAACCTGAAGATCCGACAGGCGCATCCCGAGACGGCCAGACTGCTTGAGACGGGAGACTTGTCTCGCTTCTCAGCCACTGTCGAGTGCGAGCAACCTAACCGCCACCTTTACGAGTTTACTGGGAACTTTAAGGAGACTAATAAAAAGTAAGAATCATTCTGCTGTCATTCATATATCGTTTGTGTAAGTTCAATAAAGCGGAAGAACCATTTGTCAAAATGTTCAGGGGAGACAAAAACCCTCCAATTTTGTAAAAAAAAGAGGTAAACATGAAATTTGTATCGGGATATACGCGGTATTGCTTGCTTCTTTTGTGAAGATGGTTTATTCGCGGTATTGACACTAACCGAGTGCTAGCAGTCTATTGGTCAATTTTAAAATTTGAATTAACCATTCGATGTGACATGTTTCGTTCAACGAAAATCACCAAAAATGCGTATTTTGAACTTATTGGCTCATACGCGGTATTGAACTTTCATAGACGATAAGTCATTTTTCTTGAATTCAGTTTTAGTAGAATTTTAACTGAAAAACATTTGATCAACACCTTCGCAGTGCTAACATCCATCTATGTACATTCAATTCCATTCACTTAACCATCTTTTAATAATTATAAAATATTACAATATTGACAAAAAAAAACAACTCTTTCTGCACATTTTTTCATTAAAATCTGTAGGTTTACATAAGTGTAACGTACTGTTACATTACCATTCTCAAAGGAAATGCTACCATTTATTATAATATTGGGGTCAAATGTCAAATGAAGATAAAACAAAATTTCATTACTATATTTTAAATTTGACATTAAAAGTAAATTTATTTGTACAGGGCTGGGAACTGGGATTATTGGCCAGCGTACGATTTTTAATGAAATGAAATTTTCTAGAGAACTCTACCCTTGGGCCCCGATCAGATGTTACTGCGTGCGTGGGGCCATGTTGAGAAATACGTCCTGGATATTCGGAGCAGTTATTTATACCGGACATGACTCCAAGTTGATGAGAAACTCCACCAAGGCGCCCCTCAAGAGGTCCACAATAGACCGACTCACCAACACCCAGATCCTCATGTTGTTTATCATTCTCCTGGTTCTCTGCATCGTCAGTGCTGTCCTTAACGAAATCTGGACCAACAAAAGAATGAATAGTGATTGGTATATCGGATTGAATGGTGAGTATAAATTAATTTTTGATTTTATCAATAGTGCTGAATATTTTGATTCGTCATTCTTACACTTTTTTTTAATTTTCAGCTGCAACAAACAAAAATATTGGTTACAACCTTCTCACATTTATAATTTTATACAACAATTTGATTCCAATATCTCTGCAAGTCACAGCTGAAATAGTTCGATTTATGCAGGTAATTTTTTCTTCTTCTTTAAATAGTTTTTTTTTTGACATAATTCACTTTTTGTTTGCGATCAACATGTTATCGCTCTTTATACAAAAGATTTCTGAAAATCAACTGAAATATGTTTGTAAACAGGCAATCTTTATTTCGATGGATGTGGAAATGTATCACGCCGAGACTAATACACCAGCCATGGCGAGGACGTCCAATTTGAATGAGGAACTTGGAATGGTGAAGTACATCTTTAGCGATAAGACGGGTACATTAACTCGGAATGTCATGGAATTTAAAAGGTGTTCCATAGCGGAAATTCTGTATTCTCCACCAGCATCCGCTGAAGACTTAGAGCAGTGCATGTTTTACCAAAACCTGAAACACAACCACCCAACTTCTTCCGTTATGCGGGAGTTTATGGTTCTTCTTGCCGTCTGCCACACAGTCATTCCAGAGAAAGATGAGAATGGGGATATCAACTATCACGCTGCTTCACCAGGTTATTACTCCATCAATTTGTTTTCACTTGTCACATAGTTTTGCTACTCACAGTATTATCCGATTTTTTATACCCATTCCTACGTATTGTAAATTACGAACATTATACACACTCAGATATTTTTAACTAAAGTAAGTATCTATGTACCTTTTACAGATGAACGAGCTCTTGTGTATGGGGCATCTAAGTTTGGTTTTGTGTTTGATACTCGGACACCAAATTTCGTTGAGATTATTATAATGGGGAATCGAGAAAAATATGAAATACTGAATGTTCTAGAGTTCACTTCAACAAGAAAACGAATGTCGGTCATTGTTAGAACCCCTACAGGTAAAAAACCTTTTTCATTTAGCAACCTAATAAATTATTTACTTTTATCTATGTAAATTGACTGTTGCTATTTTGTTTTTGTAGGGGAGATAAAGTTATTATGTAAGGGAGCTGACACCGTTATATATGAGAGGCTCAGCACCCAAGGCCAGAAGTACGGGGAAATAACACTAAGTCACTTGGAGCACTTTGCTACTGAGGGACTCCGAACCCTTTGTTGTGCTGTAGCTGATGTTCCCATACAGTTTTACGAAGTAAACACACTCAAACAATTCACTTTATCTAATTTAATCATTTCCTTTGAATAAATGTTAATGTTTGTAATTTTGTTAAAGGAATGGAAGCATACATACCATAAAGCCAGAACATCAATGAATTACAGAGAACAAAAAATAGAAGAAGCTGCTAAGTTAATTGAAAATAATTTAAGGCTCTTAGGAGCAACTGCGATTGAAGACAAATTGCAGGTAACTTCCTAAATTTCTGTTTGCATTGTAATTCTTCAATATTTTGTTGATTCTACTACATTTCAAATTCATGATTTTATTTTAGGATGGCGTACCTGAAACAATAGCGGCACTTATAAAGGCTGATATAAATGTTTGGATCTTAACTGGAGACAAACAAGAGACTGCTATTAACATTGGTTATTCCGCACGGCTGATAGTTCAAGGGATGCCACTTTTAATATTGAACGAGGATAGTTTAGATGTAAGTTTTATGCCCTCTCACATTATCTATCATCTATCATATATTATGTAGATGAGTCATAATCAAACATTATTTTGGTGCATTTTTTCAGCATACTAGAGACACTATACTAAGGCACAATGCAGATTTGGGTGACAACCTGAAGAAGCCAAATGACATTGCACTGATTATTGACGGAAAGACATTGAAGTACGCACTAAGTTGTGATCTCAGAACCGAGTTCCTGGATCTCTGTATATCATGTAAGGTGGCAATCTGTTGTCGAGTTTCTCCAATACAGAAAGCAGAGGTAATTAAATTTATGTTGAAAAATGTCTTTATCGTTGAGTAAAATCTCTGTCAAAAGGTTTTTTTCATTTTTAAGAATTAAAATAAAAAACCTCCATTGTGCAAAGTAAACATTTCTCACACACAAATTGCACAATACTTTCTCCAATGTGTACTACCGTCATAAATATTTTTTTTGCAAAAGTAATGAAATTTAAACAATTGAAAGAAGGAAATTAAGGTAAAATAATATGTTTTTCCAGTTTTTGTGAATTCCTTTATTCTAAAACACTTTATATTATATTTAAAATACATTCATTTGACTTATTAGAGTATTGTATTATACAAAGTTATTTTATTGACAATAAAATAAACAAACAATACCTCTGTGTGAGCTTTTGATAATGATGACATTATTTTTAGGTGGTTGAGTTGGTATCAAAACATACCAAGTCGGTATCTCTGGCGATTGGAGATGGGGCTAACGATGTGGCCATGATACAGCGGGCAGCTGTAGGGGTGGGGATATCCGGGATGGAGGGACTGCAGGCAGTTTGTGCATCTGATTACAGTATAGCGCAGGTATTTGGCCTTTACATGTAAATTATATTACATTTTACTTTTATCCAACAGTGAGAGCTAAAGCCAAAACACAAATGATTTCAGAGAGCTAAAGTTTGTTTGTCAGGAGCTTCCCAAAATATTGATTCAATGTCTCGTTGCAGGTGTAACAATGCAAAAAAATTAAAGATTTTAATAAAATTCTTTTGTGAAAATTGTTTTATTTCGTAATTATCTCTGTCAACAAATTAATATAAATTTTTTAAATTGTACCTATTCTTATTTTTCAGTTCCGATTCCTGTTGCGATTGCTTTTGGTTCATGGTGCATGGAACTATAGCAGAATGTGCAAACTGATTTTATATAGTTTTTACAAAAATATCTGCCTTTATGTTATTGAATTGTGGTTTGCTATTTACTCTGGTTGGTAAGTATTTTTGGTTCTAACCATTTCTAGATAGAATAAAACGCCATTATTAAAAGTACGCCTACAAATTTTGAAAATTGATTTCAGGTCTGGTCAAATTCTGTTTGAAAGGTGGACTATTGGTTTATACAATGTTGCTTTTACTGCTATGCCTCCATTTGCAATGGGAATCTTTGATAAAGTGTGTTCAGCTGAAACTATGTTGAAGGTTTGAATTTTTTTTAATACTTGTTCATTCATCATTGAATTTTTTACTAAACTTTGCACTCTACCAAGGATTAAATTGATGCCTCTTTTTATCTCCTATCGTTTATGTTTATTTTAAGTCATTTTTAAGCACATTTCATCCCGTGATGATAAAATAATATTTGATGAAAAACTGCTTTAATAAGTGAAATTTGTACTATGGTTCATTGTGTATAAAAATGAATTGATTTTCTGCGTACCACTCCCCGTATAAAGTGTTTGAGATAACATTAGTGGCAAATCACACATGAAGCATTCATATCAGTGATCTTATAGGAATAAAAAAGTGTTAAAAATAAACAAAAACCCTTGGGTTTTTTTTTTCTTTTTCAAGTGAAAAAAAACACAAAAACGTACAGTGCAAGGGCATTTATTTGTGACCGTGGCTGTCTTGGAGAGAAAACGGTTTGAATAAAAAAATTGCATGATCAGGCAACATCGCCTTCCACTGTTACCTACAGTGGTTCATTGTGTGCACATAGTTCACTGATGCTTACCCCACCCTGTATTTAAATTTACTTTGATCTGGTTAGTATATAAATAAGTAATAATGAAATAATCCTCATGTTATTTTCAGCACCCGGGCTTATATGAGCCGTCTCAGCGTGGCATTTTGTTCAATGTAAGAGTATTTTGGATTTGGGTATTCAACGCTCTCATCCATTCGGTTTTCCTATTTTGGTTGCCGATGTTCCTTACGCAGAATCATATTTTATGGGGAAATGGAAAAGATGGCGGATATCTCATAATGGGCAATTATGTTTATACAGTAAGTTTTATTTATTTATTACACATTATCGATCTCATTCATAACTGATTTTAAAGTCTAAAATCAATAATTTACATTGTTGACATGTAAAGATGTTTGGTTTAAATAAGAATTAAGAATCTTTTTAAAAATTTGATGGAATCATAAAAATATTAAAATTATTTTGGGTTTCGGATATTTACGGATACTGTTTTGGTAATCTTTATGCGAACTCGAAAAAAATTGTATCATTAATTGAAAGCAAAGAAAAATAAAAGTAGGTATATACTCAATGAACAATTTTAATTATCATTTTTTCTACATCACTCAAAAAAGAATCAATTGTTTTTTTTGGCATCAAAACTAAACCAACTGTATAATTTCTGCGTCTATCTGACCGCATCAAGGTTTTTGACTTTCTGTGTCAAGGTTTTCATGATCATTTCAAGTAAAATGGTTTGAAATAACATCCTAATTACCTGAGAAATGGATGATGATTTTTCTTAAATTCAGATTTATAATAATTTTGGTAATCGTAATGGACCTCCATACATCGCTACTCCTACTTATAAGTGTTTACTTTGATTACAGTATGTAGTGATGACGGTTTGCTTTAAAGCCGGACTCGTTACCAACTCCTGGACTTGGCTCACCCACGTGGCTATATGGGGCTCACTTCTCATGTGGTTTATTTTTGTTGCCATATACAGGTGAGTCTATTGCTTAATTTCAAATATTAGATCTCAGATGAGACCATCCTCATTTTCTTGTTTTATTAAATTTACATACTAAATAAAGAACCTATAGGATTGGTTAACGTTATCATTTAACTTACCTAAATCATATTTAATATATTTATTCACAGATAGTCTATAAAGTAATGTGTAAATGGATATAATATCATTTTGTTGATTGATTCGGCATTCACTTTACAACACTTCATAATGAATTATGATTAAATAAAACGATGTTATGTGTTACTATTGGTTTATTCTATAGAAACAGAATTTACCTACACTACCTGGTTTCGGGAGTAAAGTTCCCCCATCGACTGGCGAAAAGACACTAACTTAGAATACAGATCTTATACAGAAAAATACAGAAAAAATGAAATTGCAATGAGTCTAGACACAAGGGTAACATAAATATTGGATATAAAATCAACTCAAAACCCTTTCGTCTGAGATTTTGTGAACTTATATGGCTTATTCTTATTCACCGAGCAGATTGACTGAGAAGGAAAAACAATATTTTTCTAATATTTTATATATTTTTTTGGCAATTTTATAAATGCTTAATTGACCGAGAAATTAATTATTCGGTAGAATTCTAATCATTGAATCATTTTAGTCATTTCTGGCCGACACTGGGTCTCGGAGCCGTAATGTTGGGAACAGACTCCATGCTCTTCTCATCACCCGCCTTCTGGATGGGACTTATCCTTATTCCTCTGGCTATCGTTATTCCCGATGTCGCCGTCAAAGTGTAAGTACTGGGCGGTTTACTATTTTACACAAACCCTCGACGATGTAGAGTAAGAATTAATTACGTAATATTTAAGAGGAATAATAAATAAACCAAAACAAGTTGAAGAGATCCGAGGGCTTGACATGGATTCCAGGAAATAGTTTTTAATTTTGTCTTTCTTTGTTTTTTCTATGGGTGCGAAAAAAGGTTCCTTTTTTAAATTTCAGACTTCATACAAAATGGAAGATAGTAGAAACTTTGGTCCCGTACATAGTTATTTTGACTGCCTTATTAATGTGTTTATCCTTTCCATTTCCTTCCCAGTCTTTATCCTTACGATCACCCTCTATTCTGGATTCGTGGCTCTCTAGGAATATTCTGGCCCCATATTCCCATGTGTTTCAAACACCATATGGATGCGCAGATGTATGCAAGAGCAAGTCAAACTCGAAGTATTAATTTCAACACTTCTTGTTGTTATCCAATGCATCGCCCAAGTCGAAGGTGACAGAATCATCTGAAGAATTTCCCGTAAATGCCTTGTGAAGTTTTATATACCTACCTAGCGTTGAACAATGCCCAAATGGCATTATTGCTAAAGGATATGAAATAGTAACCTAAAAAATATTATAAGATGTTTTTCACAGTACAATACTTAAGTTGAAATTTAAATAGGTCTAACTTATTATGTCCGCCTAATGGTGTAGTGATTAGCACTTTGGGCTACTATGTATGAGGTCACGGGTTCGATTCCCGTATGGGGTCAACATGTATTTTTTTTTGGTTTTCACATGAATATTTTTAATGTGTAAATGTACCCTGGACTGGCACTGAAGCGTAAGACTAATCAAATAACCTTTATGCAACAAAATGGTCAAGATACACTGCACTTGGTATTCCAAAGCAGTGTCCTATGCACCATTCTATGTGGATATGGGACAGTAGTAGTAGTAGTAGTAATTTATTTTTAAAAATATATATTGTAGTTTTTCTTTCTTGGTGTAAAAGAATTCCATTGAATATTAAAGTTTGAGTAAATGCTATGTTAGCTAGAGAAATATTTTTAAAAGAAATATAAAAATGTGTCTAAAATGTAGATTCAGTAATAATTGTGGAAAGCAAATATACTATTCTTATCTCATTGTTTGCTACTGTTAGATTATGTTATTTAGTAGGTATTGAACCATATTTCAATACCAATGTATTTGTATTTATATTGTTTACGTAATATTACTATTTATGTAACTTTATTTTTCTTTAGAATTCGTAACTCCTGTTGCAAAAGCCTAACCGAGGCCATAAGAGAAAGTGAGATTCGCAAAGCCGATCCGGACGAAATATTGAGTAATCAGCATCGCAATTCGTAAGTTTTTTAAATACTTTATTGCACTTATTACTCTATATATATGAAGCCGCCACATTTTACATATATATCAAAGTCCACGGTAATATTTTATATAAGTAGGATCTGGGTTCGATTCCTAGTGATATCACAGAAATCAATAGTGATTTTTTAAACCTTGGATGACGTTTCCCTCTGCCATTTGACCTCCCGAGGTGGAGGAATATTATCATACTTTTTTTCCAAAAATAACACACATAATAAAAAATGTATACACAGAAATCAGTGGAGTAGTAATCAATTTGTAATCATATTATGTTCTTTGTAAACCAACCTTCATTATTATTCAATAATTTCTTTTGAAGTTTATTATGTTCATAAAAGTTACGAAAGATTAATCTGTTGGTATTTTTCAATGAATAAATGTAACTACTTAGTGAATTGAATTTTGTACAACAACAATAAATAGTACATATTGTTTATAAATTCCTTTGCGGTCATAATTATATAAATTATTATAACATTCTTTATTAATTTTTCTATTGTATTTATTACCATCTTTGTTTATATTTTCAATACCTACATAATTTTTCCAAATTATTTCAATAAATATTAATCAACCGATAATAATAACTAATAATTAATAACACCTAACCAACAACATAACACGATTACATGCTGATATTATGTAACAAATGGCTTTATAAAAATGTACATTATATTGTACATGCGGTACTTATCACAATCAGTATAATATTATTGATGTAATTACTGTGATACATTTTTCACAGTGTAAAGAAAGTTTTTATATTGAATACACATGTATTTTCGTGCTTTTGAAAAATGTTTAACTTATTAAATTTTGAACTTGTATTAGTTACAAAATGAAAGCACTTTGTGTATTGAAATAGTATATTTGAAGTAAATTGTACCGTTGTACTGTGTATATATATAAAAGAAGTAGATATCTGTAGTAATCATGTCTGCATGATGTATTTTGCCTCTATTTTCATCTTTATAGATTATTTCATGTTGTGTTTTATTTTTTATTAATATTTTGAGTCTCAAAATTGTTTATTTTTTAATTTGCATGCTCTGTTGCACTTGATATAATTGATATTTCTATCATCTTTATATTTAGTTTGTGGAGTGTGAAAGTTTGCTTTTACAAAATAATAAAGGGATTGGGAATTTTACGAAATCTGCGACCACAAAATGACTTATTCATGTTTTCCACGTTAGATTTTCCAGTCACCCTTAGTTTAAGGTATTTAAGTCAAACTGTATTTTTAAATTTGCGTTACTTCGTTACTTAAAGTACTTTTACAGTAAAATATTTACAAATTCGAAAAATATTCACAATCACAATGACAAATAATTAACTCCAAATAATTACATACTTATTTCAAATGCTAGTGGGTGAAACCAAAGAAATTTTTTGAATTACTTTATTTACCAGTAACTAATTAGTTCATTAGTAATTACCAGTAACAAAGCTCTAGTAATTCTAGGGAGTCTATAACCAACAGTCTCTTTCTTAGTTCCGATTGGTTGTATTTACCACTGCTACTAATTTAAAAATGTAGGTGATAATAGGAGTTCTGTGTTTTGATTGTGAAAAGTTTTGGTAATTTGTGAATAATGGCCCCCCTGGCGCCGGAGGAGCTCTGTGGCCCCCCGCCCGCCCACGTACCGCAGCACCCTGTTCGAGGCCCGGGACCCGCTCACATTGACTCGCCCCCACGCGGCGCTGCCCCGTCAACCCAACGGGAACTCTCAACCTTGAAAACCTTCCGCGCTAATCTGTGATAGGGTAATGTTACTCAGGACTCGATACATGACGAGTTGTAATCCTTATGAATATTTACTCTAAACATTAATTCCGTCAAAAGTAAGTTGTTCTTATTGATTTCCAGTATGCTTTTTACCAGTATGCGTTTTTAATTAAGAAACTATATTCAAAACCATTTACTTGAAGGGTCAGAATCCACAAATAAAAACTATCCAAATACTTGTACTTCAGAAAAGCCGTTTTTAGTCAATTTTTATATACATAAAGCCGACTACCGTCCTGTGCTAAGCCCTGAAAGTACGCAATATCAGTGAGTGTCTTACTTAGATTTGTATCTCATGCTAGACTGAGCCCATAACTGTTATGTTTTGCCTCGCACAGTGTCAGCATAAATATATAACATTATTCCTAATAATATGGTGAGAATGTTATTACGACCACTCTATATTAATAAGGTTTGCACTGTGTAGTTTCTTTATTGAAATGAGTGAATATTTAACTTGATTTGTTTACACAATTTTTAGAAGTTTGAAACAAAGTTTGACAAGATTGATACACACAAGGGTATATTAGTAGGTCACCGAGAGTGATATCCAAGTCAAGTTTTCCATAATTGCATTAATGAGAATGTTGTATACTACTCTGTAAGTGTAGAGTGTATCTGATATTTGATCTCGTCACTGTATTATTACAAGGTAAGAGGACCTTTTACCACCGTATTTCGATTAGGGCCCTACAGTTCCTAAATAATTTTACCTTATTGTCGGTATCGGTCTTCCGTTTATTGTTTAATTTTTACAAGGACTGAGGGTCAAATTAAAACAATTTTTACTTTATTTTATATGAAACACTACACCATCCAAAATGTGATATTTGTTGCTGTTGGTTGAACTTTTTTAAATTTCACAATAAATTAACTAAAATATGTGAGCGGTAACAGATTCTTTTACCTTATTTTTACTCGTTGAATATTTGATGTTAATTCTTCACGACTGATAAAATATTGTGGTATAACATTTGACACAAATTAGTAAATCGCAAATCACAAAACATTGAGTTTCCAAGAATGCAATTTAGTTAGCTAATGAGGTTGTCTATCCAAATATATGAATTTTTTGTGGTCCAAATAATAATATACATAGATTATAAATATTTATGTATAAATGACGAGTTTATAGATATTAGACTCTTAACCAACTTTGTGATAGTAATATTAAAAATATAGAGTATTTTTACATTGTGCCATTTTTATGAGTACTAAAAAAATATTGAACAATTTTAACATAAATCCAAGTATATAATAACATGTTATGACCGTCCTTGCATCAGCTGGCTCAGTTTTTTTTTAATTAAATAATGTTTTGTGTGATATTTTTATAAAGCAGGTAGTAGATAATATATATACATAATTCATAAAATATTTTATATGTGATTATTTATTTTACTGTAAGTATTAATATACTAATTTTTAATTGGCTTTGAGAGTTGTAATAAATACATAACAAAAGTCTTTCATCGATGTGGAATATTATATTTTTTATATTATCGAAATGTACCTTTATTAATTAATTTAATAAATAATTATTGCATAATACGTATATTTATAAAAATGGTAGTGCAAAGCTCTATATGTTATGATTTAAAGTCATTGTTTTTTTTATACAGTCGTATTTTTAAACTATTTTTTTTAACAAATCGTTCTTATTTATTTATGTAAAACTTCATGTACATAGCAAGTGTACAAGGGCGGGCTTATTGCTTTTAAGAAATATCTTTCAACCAACCGTTATTTAAAAATTATATGGTTATATACCTATTTATACCCATATAGTTATTTACCTAATTTAAAATGCTCAAATTCTGTTTTTAAGGACTTGCAGGATCTTGAGACGATTCAAATCACCTCTAAGGGAGATGAGGCACTGGGGAATATGTCACGCAAAAAGTCAAAGATGTTTATTAATGGTTCGTTTAATGGCACCTACCTGTTAGTTAAAGCTGGATACAAAAATAAGCTAGATTTAAGAGTTTCTTATGAGTTGAGAGTTCCTCACGTCGAAAAACATTTTAGTATCTGTGACACATCAATGTCATCATTACTTTCCGCAAGAAATGGGGAAACATTAATAATAATCGGAAATATTTTGTTAAAAGAAACTCATTCTGATACAGCTAGAATCCCTGTTTTAATGAAAAAACGCTCTTGACTTTTTCCCAGACCTTATTTTAAACCTAAACATTCCATTATTAAACTCGTTGAAGTATTATACAATTTATTGATTACATCTCATTTATTTTGGGTATATGTCTATTTTAAAATACATGGTTAATTAGGAGAACACTGCACTCTCAATATTTATCTTGATCTGTATCAATAGGATCACGGTAGAACGTAGTCATGTACTAGACGTTCAATATCAGTATTATTGTGTGCTTTGTATCATCGTCATTATCATTCCATATCCGATCCATATGTATTCGTCATCCTCCCAAGTAAGGTCCATGTCCCGTAGTTCTGACTCAAACTGCCAACGGGTTGTCAACAGTGGACATCCAGGACGTAGAGAATCTGATGCCTTGTAAAAGAGGCAAGCATGTACAGAGCACACATTATTACAGAAGGAAAATTAAAGCTCTCATTGCTAAATAATGCGATAAATACTGAGGCGAGACTAGACATCATGATCTGTGGAACACTGTCTACAATTAAGGGAATCTTGAGACGCATTCTGCCAATACACTAGCCTACACATTCATTAAATATCACAACAGAAAATATCTTCAGATCACAATAAATATTGTCTGTGTAGTTTTCGTCATAGGGAAGACATATTAATATTTTTTTCAGCAAGACATACTTGTTGTTGACATAAAGTATGTGATAAAAATGCAATCAATTTGTGTGTACAGTACTGTTATAATGTTTCTATAGAACTTTATACTTACTCTAGTAGTACAAATTTATGCTTATTACATTTACACCAACGAACCATATTTTTAATTAGGTTTCTCAAAGTGCAACTTATTGTTACTTTCCTTTTTTATCTACAATTTTGTACATTTTCTTTGTATTTTTATTTCTTTTTAGCAAAGTATTTAATGTATTTATTGATAGACGCATTTCACAATTAATTTAATTTCCATAAAAATGTCAACATAAATATTTTGATTTAACAACTAACATTTCCCGAGTTTTGAAAAACAGAAAATTGTCTTAAATTTCTACGTAGGTACGATTTTATTCAATAGTTATAAAATAAGTCTTCCCCTGAGTATGATGTTTTTTTTCATATTGGAAATGGAAAATCCTCAACAGTTGTTGCTGAAAAATATTGCTGTAGTTTTAATTTTTCCAATATTTTCTTCCTCTTTTGCTTTCATGTATGGCCATTTTGTTTTCATGTATGGCCATTTTGTAATTTTTTCATTTTGTGGTTATTTTTAAAAGGGGGTTTATAGTAAAATGTTTATGTATAGCGGTAATAAAATAATGATTGGGGTTTTGACTCATTTGTAATTTTTCACGGCACTTGGGTGAGTTACTTAAATAAATAATTTAGAGTTTGTAGCCTGTAACAACTACTAAAAGTAATATGCAATTACATCACAGTCTTTCAGATACCTTTAGTTGACAGAACTGATTTATTTTATTTTATATTCCTTGTATTTCATATTGTTGTATATTTTAAAATTTGTTAATTTTATTAAAGATATTGTATTTTAAAAATTAAAGGATTATTAAATATTTAAATAAAATTGCCAATCTCTTTTATTACTAATATTAGCATGATTTAATGTCTGCATCTTCCTTACCCTTAAATTATTATTTCTGCTTTTTAATTATTCTGTGAATGCTCTGATTTATCATTCTAATTAATTGTTTTGATCTTTAAATGGATTAAAAATTTCTTTTGTATATGACAAAAGAACAGCTTAACTGCATGTTATTAACTATGTATATATTATTATCTAAAGGAATAAATAGTTTCAACATTATTTTTAGATGTCAATAATTTTAGGGGAAACTGAATGATTCTGTTTAATATAGTCATATATTTACATATCGTCTTATGTAAGTTCAATACCGCGTTGAGCCAATAAGTTCAAAATACGCATTTTTTGTGATTTCCGTTGAACGAAACAAGCCGCATTGATTGGTTAATTCAAATTTTAAAATTGACCAATAGACTGCTAGCACTCGGTTAATGTCAATACCGCGAATAAACCATCTTCACAAAAGAAGCAAGCAATACCGCGTATATCCCGATACAAATTTCATGTTTACCTCTTTTTTTTACAAAATTGGAGGGTTTTTTGTCTCCCCTGAACATTTTGACAAATGGTTCTTCCGCGGTATTGAACTTACACAGACGATATATTATTCATAAACCTTTCAACTACCTATGTACTATTTATATATAATATATTATGCAAAAATGCAAAGTAGTTTTAATTAGACAATAAAACACATAAAATATCATTTATACTTTTGTAATTGACAAAGTATAGTTTTTATATTATAAAAGTTTTTATAAAAGTTATAGTGTGTTTTTTGGTAAGACTCAACTGTTTATTTTTATACATAAGCATAAATATTGACCCAACTTACCTTAAAAGGTATCTTAAAAATATAAAAGGATTAATAATAATGAGTTAAAAAATAATTTAGCCTAATTGACACTGAGAAAGAAAACAACAGATTGCAACACACTCCCAGAAACAATAAAATACTTATGTTACACATAGATACTATATACATATTGACAGTCCCCAAAAAAAGTTTTGTACTAAGTGCAAATCAGTAATTTTTGCAATCAGAAATCTGTATAAAAAGACAAATAATTTTTATCAGCTCATTCATTATTATAATCATTTATATTACATAATCATTGTTACATAGAAGAGAACAAAAAATATTTATACACACAAGAACAAAGTAACAATAAAAATATGAATATATAGATAGATAAATAATAGAACAATTTCGATGAGTGCTTCAGGACTGGGGTATTTGCCTACTGCAGTGAGGCTGGAACTACCTCATATTATAATATGAGTTGAAAAAAATAAGATAAATGATAAGTCAAGAATTACAGATTAACACTTACTGGACTTTTCTTGAGGACTATCCATCTTGACACGCTTATTATAATCCATAATATAAATATATGATCACATTGAGCTGTTTATTATACATATGTATAGGCACTTGTCCTACAAAATTTGTCCTCAGTTTCATGCTTTCTGGTGTCCAGTCAAATGTGATTATCATAAATTCACAACTTCAGTTTATAAATATTATCACACATCTCATTTTTGTATGTACTTACATTCATAATTTACCTACTCATAAAAATTGTCTCTTTCCTTCTTATACATATAATATTATTAAAAGAATAATCTGATCCTTTAAAGTTTGATGGACAAAAATTATAATTTTCTAAGGGTTTTTTCATTGATTGTGATTCTTAGAAAAATATGATATAAAATGATAAATCTATTTTATAAATAGTGTAAAAAATAAAAACCCGGTGTGTTTAGTGTTAATGGTAGGTAAAACTTTAAATAATCTAGAGTTAAAAATATATATACATAAACTTCTATATTTATTTCACAGTAAATTGTTTTTTAAAAAAAAATATACCTGCTTTTTTCATGAATTCTATGGTGTCGTGTTTTGTAATTTGCATATAATATGTTATGAATAATAAATTGAATTATCTTTTACTATTGTGGCATCGTGATGGCAGGCCTGTGCATGCTTTGGAACGTCTCTCTCGGTGTAAGTATGCTCTCTCTCGGAATATCTTGAGATTGTCCGAAGTCTACCTATTTATTATGTGTTTGTCTCTAGTAACGGTGTCTTGTATTGCAACCTGTGCTTGTTCTTGCTTGTTTACTTCTTCACTACTCTCACACGCATGCATGTCCTTGGTTTTAAATGTTGAATCGTATTGATAATATAGTAATTGATAAGTGTGATCAGTTTTTTTGTTTTTTTATAAGTCGATAAATCCTTCCCGAATTCTGGAAAACTTATCACGGGTTGTACGTTACTGGATATCAATTGGTTCACATTAGTGCATGTGTATCTATGTATACGGGGGCTGTGCACGTACCGTAAGCACTGGTAGTGAGAAGACGAGCCGACGGAGTAATAAGAGCATGTGCTAAGTATCATGTGACGCCTGCGGGCGTTATTGCCTGTGTTACCAGGTTAACTGAGACGGCAAGGCTGCTCAAAAATGTCCGCAGTGTCTTCAGCAGACGGTCCAACACAAGGGTAAATATGGAGGTGGAGCTATCCCGTAAGTACATTAATATACAAATTCAAAATAGAGTATTTAATCACTTTATCCCTTTTAGTGTTCTCATTTAGTCTATACTGAAAATAAGAAAGAGTTCACAGATCATGTTTCACAATGTTTTCTTTACAAATAAATTATTTCATTCCAATACACTTTTATGTATAGTCATTCTGACCCCAAAATTTAACCCCGTGGCGATGTCTAGGAATATACCAATACTCTACCACAGACTGGAGTGAACTAGTGAAAATAGTTTAGAAATCACATCATTATGTTTTCAGCTTTTTGTGTTTGTTGATTCACCTAGCCAAGATAGATTAATCACATTTTGCTTCATATTTTGTTAACAATTTAAATTTATAGTTTATATTTCTATTTTTATTTTCTTCACAAATGTTAATAACACTTGCGTATTATTTAAGTGCATTTTATCAAATTTTCAACCTGTGTTAAGTGCAATAACTCGATTTGAAATGTTTTTTTGGTACACAATTTATTACTGAACATAAATATGTATATATTTAAGCTTCATAGCCACATTTTAAATAAAGATAATCATATTTAGGTTCAATTCATGTTTATTGAAAAGAATAAAGTATACATTTTCTTCATGAATAGTGTTTTAGGAATGAATGTGATATTAATATTTGTAAATGATTTGAAATAGATGGATTTGCATTTTCACAAGAGGAAGGAGGATCCGTAACACAGACAGATGTGATTCGAGCATACGACACCAATATTCCCAAACCCGGGGGTATGTAGGAGCTTATTGCGGTAGACTGTTAACTTTACGTTACAAGACAAGACATGCAGTACTGAATGCACAACTTTTAGTACCACTGATGTTTATTATTTTATCATAAAAATTACCACATATTTTTATAGTTCTTATATTATGATACACTGAATTGATGAATCGGGAGCCATGGATTTAGTAACAATAGAATTTTTGTGTTGTGTTTAGATAATATTTTGAGATATTGTATTTTTCGTTCAACTGTGTTTGTTGAATTTCACTCTAAAGTTCCTATAAGTACATAATTTTGATCCTGTTTTAACTATTATAATTATATAATGTATTCATTTCAACAGTTGAACCCATATGTTGGCTTAGCCTATAGTTTATATTTTACTTTAGATGGTGAGTATGCATCGTCTTTGTTCTGTTAAAAAAAAGGTTAATGAAATGTTGTGATCTAAAGAGATCATATTACACTCAGGTGCAGAACTATATTTTTGGCAGTAGAAAGACGATATGTACTTAAATAGGTACTAAAGAAAGAAAGTGAAGATTGTATGGAATACATATTGATATATTTTCATAAAGACTTCGTCCAACTGTATTGGGAACACTCTACCGCAAGTGACATAGTCACAACACCAATCATTATTTTCTCAATATTATTGTTATTCACTTTAGCCTTTTCGACCACTAACTAGTCTAGGGTTGTATGTTGAACATGCTAATTAAGGAGTTTTATTTATAATTTGGAGCATAAGAGACAGTCACATTAAATCGGCAGATTGTAACAGAAATTGATAATATTTAAAGTTTTCTTTTGGAAGGCAGTCGGCGTTTGATAGGAATATTATTTTAGTCAGTAAATTAATATCACCCTTTCTGATTTAATTTGTATGTTCAATGTAAAGCAATCCTAGTAATAATATAATGGAGCGTTACCTTATGAATCTTCAATATATTAATTATATTTCTGTTTTAACAAAGAAAGTTAGTAGATTTTTATCAGTCTTCTCTTATTCTTATTGGAATATTACAGTTTGAGATAAATTGATAATAAATATCAACTATTATAAAAAAATTATAATATCTATCAGTACTTTAAGGTAATATGAAACCAAAAATATATTTTATATCTTCTAAAATAAATCTGGTTCCACTGTGATTTGGGAAAGCATGTATGTATGGACAATTTGATTCTTTTGATGACTATCATATTTATGTATAGTAGGTATATAAAATAAGTATGTAATTATTTAGCTTATTTATCAATACCATTTTCATCTAAAACTTCTAATTCAGAATAGAATGCTCTTTATTTTGCTTAACCATTCGTAATACATAATATAAAACTTTTTTCTCAAATAATTTTGGGTAATTTCAATGTAATGTATGAACGTTCATAAAATAAAGTATGTATGGGACATAAAACTGTGCAGTTTCTTGTCCAGTTTGTGAACTGTCCCGTGTTATACAAAAACTGGATGGAATATTGAATGGTTGGCGTTTGACTAACCTGACAGTTAATGTTTTTTATGTAAAAGTTTAAGCAGATATTGATATATTGAATGCTTTTAAAAGCGTAAAAAACAAATAACAAATTTACATTTTTAGCTATATACCCAAACAATTTCCTGTGTGCAAACATACAATAATACAATTGCGTTAAAAAAATATACATATTTAAGGTGACTTTTGACAGACTGTACAGTTTTCGGTCCCATGTTAAGTGGGCATAATAGTTTTGGTTACTATTGTGGATTTATAATGCAGATCTGACAATGTTAAGTTGAAAAAAATAAATCGTAAGGGATGGTAATTCGAGGCCAAGGAATTATTCTTCAGCTTACAATATTAACAGAAACATATTTTGATTAAAATTTCTGAAACTTTAACCAAAATGTTTGCATCTACACTTTTCTGAAAAAGTAACTTGTATTTTTAGCTCTGAATACCAAGTTAGATAGTGTCCAATAGTAGTGGTCAATATAGAGACAGCATTTCAAGTCAGTTGACATTTTATTGTACCAAGTATTTTTATTTAACTTTAATTAGTTATATACAAATAATTTTATTTATTGTCCATGCGGTGGTTTGGTGTTTATCAGGAAGTGAGGAACACAGGAAACTCCGCTACACGGAGATAGTTGCTTTTGCCAATATCATGGTGTAGAGAAATTCCAGCAGAACTTTTAATAAAGTCTGATAAAATTTTCACTATTACTAAAATAAAATAAAAAATGGTTTTATAATAAAATATACTTGTATTTTGTATAAAGTTTTGTACTTTGTCAAACATTTTCTGACGTGTTCAATTATTTTACATGTTGTCAATTTTATTTTAAAATAGAAAAGTATATTTTAAAAATTGAAATGGTTTTTTTTTCTTTGTGGAAGTAAATCATAAGAAACATGTTTTTTTTCAATAAGATTTGAATTGTTTTTAACTCTAAATGGAATATTTCTAGTAAATTTTATTTAAGTACCTATACAGCTATTAGTAAATTTATTTTTTCCTTGATATTTCTCATGTACAAAATATTTATAATGTATTTACATTACACACAATAATATACCTACACAGTTTTCTAAATACACTTATCCTCTTTTGTTTCTTCTGAAGCTATATTTATTTTAGTTTTTGTAATGTTAAAAATGTCATTTAAGTTTAAAAATCTCTTTGTAAATAATGCAGTTATAATTTATTTCCATAGATTACTAATTGGAATTAAGGAAAACATTTCTAGTCATTTCTATAGAAAAAGTCAAAGTACTCAATAATGAACATTATCACTGCCATACTGCCAATACTTAGTAAGTCCATTAAACGTGTTATGGAGTAAATACAACTTTAAAGTTTGTCACTGTCTAATATTAGAATTGAAAAAATTAAAATGGTAATACTTTTTGAAAAGCAATTTGATGTGTGATTTATCACTTAAACATATAATATGGAAATTTCGCATTGAATCATGCAAAAAAAAAAATCCAAACAAGGTTGTACTTGCTAACTTTTTGCTGTTTTGAATCAACAATGAAATAACAGTTGATTCATTTAATAATAAATATGTTATGAAAAGAACAAAAAAAATTGAACTTTTTTTACAATCAGTCAACCTTGATCTTACATCGAAATACCTGAATTTTCTGTAAAGGTTTTTACAAACTTTTGCTTTGCCTCTCTGAGAATGCAAAAACTTGGACTTCGAAGCTGAATAAGTACCTACTTTTCAAAAATAGTTGCATAGTAATAAATATCATCGCTAACTCGCATCGCATTTCCCTAAAATATGGACTTATGCCAATGGCAGTATGCCGGTGATATATGATTTAGTATTTTGATATTCTATAAATTTATAACTAATATTATGGGAGATGTATGTGAAGTATGTGCGAATTGAAACCAACTGGAGTGAAAATTTTAATTCAGCATTTAATTATGATCAATATATTCTTGGTGATCATTGAGAGAGATGTATTATTTATTTTATTGTAATAACCACAGAAAAGGGAAATCTGTAATAACATATTTTTAATCGAGCTATGTCTACAAGATATTATTTTTTATACTGTTTATAATGTATAATCCACAATTTTTGGATGTAATTTGCGATGATTATATATGTAGCTAAAATGCCTTATCTGCTACAAACAGTGTCATTATGTTTGCTTTATAATATTTTCTTACTGTACATAATTACTTACTTCCTGGACTTGGTATTTGTTAAATTAAATAGAGCCAAAGTTTGACAGGGTAATTTTATTTCACTTTCACGATTTATTGTTTTCATATTAAATATCCAGTTCTTTTTGTTTACTTGGAAAATTTGTGTAAATGGCAACTCTGTGAAAAGTTTGAATGGCATTAATTTTTATGAATATAGTACTCGATTGGATTTAATTATTAGTATCAACTGTGAATGCTTGTTTTTTTGCATCATCGAGCTAAGATTTGAGTTTATCGAATAAATTGGTGTACGCTAACTGAGACCTTAAAAAAGTAGTGTTTTGTGAACCAATTTTTAGTAATAATAAATGCTTAATAATGAATATAAAATGTTATATTATAGGTATCTTGTAACAAATGTCATATGTACCTCTATACATATTATGTATTTCTGTTTGTAAGTGATCAAAATTATATTGTAAGAATTTTGGAGTTGCTAATGGCCAGTTGAAATTAATTTGTGATTGTGCTGTGATTCTTATTTGTACAGAATATATTGCGCATTATAAACTCCTATTTACGGAACAATGCAGATTTATGTTCTCGCCTAAGTTCATATTTTTTATGTTTTAAGGCCTATAATTTTGGTGGTTTACAATTTCAATAATAATCTAATAGTTTGATTTTGAAATGAGATTTCTGTTCTACTAGGTATTAAATAATTTTTTTGTTGCAAAATCACATTAAATTGAATAAACTTAATGTAAATGTTATGTCCCAGAATGAGTCCTTAAACTCGTGCGATTCAAATTTCAATTCATTTAAAAAAACTAAACAATAAATTATGAATCATTTTTCTAAATATAATTTAAAACTTTGCTTAGGTTTATGTAGCTTTTGAAAAACTATTATCAATAGCTAAGATATTTTGATTGCGTCTTTGTATGTAATATGATGTATATTTTAATTGTTAGGTAGCTAATTATTTTTTTAATTGAAACATTTAGCATTTATTTTTAGTAATGTACGGTAATTTTTAACATTTTTTATAGTGATCAATGTACATAATTATTTTTCTGCGTTTAATTTTCTAAGTATAAGATATCAGAAAAATTACTTAATTTGTTGAAACTAATATATTAATATACCTTTCCTTATCCTGACATTCTATGTATTGTTATTCACTAATATTTCAATATTATATACCATTTCTTATAAAACAATGTTTATCATGTTTATGAAAAAATATATTATAGTTGTCTACAAAATTGCATTTTATATTTAAACCTCAATTGTCAAATAGGTTAAAGAAATAGTTGCGACGAAGTTAGCGCAAATGCTAAATCATATTTCTACAAATTTTCTTATTTGAAAAACCTCGTTACCCCAGTTTATTAGTTAAGTGTCTTCCCGGAGAGAAAAAAAAAACACAATTTAAGTATAAAACTTTATTAAAAATAAACATTACACAATACATGTACAACTGACAATGGTGAGTATAATTTCAAAGTGATTACTGATTGGCACCTAAAGCTCAAAAACATTTTTAAAATAAATAAAATAAACTTTTTTTATTATATTAAATAAACAAAAAAACTTCAT